>OZ012737.1:266861112-266863612 GCA_963859935.3 Lathyrus sativus | reverse complement strand
CTGTCTATCTGTTTGTCTATCTGTCTATCTTTCTATCTGACTATTTATCAGTTTGTCTATCTGTCTATCTTTCTATATGTCTGTCTATCTATATGTCTGTTTATCTATCTATATGTCTATCTATCTATCTATCTATCTGTCTATCTATCTATCTGTCTGTCTGTCTATCCGTATATTTGTCTGTCTATTTGTCTGTCTATCTGTCTATCTATCTCTCTGTCTATCTGTCTATCTTTCTTTCTATCTGTCTATCTGTCTGTCTTTCTATCTATCTATCTATCTATCTATCTATCTATCTATCTATCTATCTATCTATCTATCTATCTATCTATCTATCTATCTATCTATCTATCTATCTATCTATCTATCTATCTATCTATCTATCTATCTATCTATCTATCTGTCTGTCTATCTGTCTTTCTGTCTGTCTGTCTGTCTGTCTATCCGTCTATCTATTTGACAGTTTGTCTGTCTATCTGCATGTCTGTTTGTCTATCTATCTATCTATCTATCTATCTATCTATCTATCTATCTATCTATCTATCTATCTATCTATCTATCTATCTATCTATCTGTCTATCTATCTATCTATCTATCTATCTATCTATCTATCTATCTATCTATCTATCTATCTATCTATCTATCTATCTATCTATCTATCTATCTATCTATCTATCTATCTATCTATCTATCTATCTATCTATCTATCTATCTATCTATCTATCTATCTATCTATCTATCTATCTATCTATCTATCTATCTATCTATCTGTCAATTTGTCTATCTATCTATCTTTTTATCTGTCTATCTATCTTCCTATCTATCTATTTGTCTATCTGTCTATTTGTCTATCTATCTATCTTTTTAACAGTCTATCTATCTTCCTATCTATCTATCTGTCTATCTATCTTCCTATCTATCTATTTGTCTATCTTTCTATCTATCTATCTGTCTATCTGTTTGTCTATCTGTCTATCTTTCTATCTGACTATTTATCAGTTTGTCTATCTGTCTATCTTTCTATATGTCTGTCTATCTATATGTCTGTTTATCTATCTATATGTCTATCTATCTATCTATCTATCTGTCTATCTATCTATCTGTCTGTCTGTCTATCCGTATATTTGTCTGTCTATTTGTCTGTCTATCTGTCTATCTATCTCTCTGTCTATCTGTCTATCTTTCTTTCTATCTGTCTATCTGTCTGTCTTTCTATCTATCTATCTATCTATCTATCTATCTATCTATCTATCTATCTATCTATCTATCTATCTATCTATCTATCTATCTATCTATCTATCTATCTATCTATCTATCTATCTATCTATCTATCTATCTATCTATCTATCTATCTGTCTGTCTATCTGTCTTTCTGTCTGTCTGTCTGTCTGTCTATCCGTCTATCTATTTGACAGTTTGTCTGTCTATCTGTCCACCAATCTCTCTGTCTATATGTATATCTTTCTTTCTATCTGTCTATCTGTCTGTCTGTCTGTCTATCTATCTATCTATCTATCTATCTATCTATCTATCTATCTATCTATCTATCTATCTATCTATCTATCTATCTATCTATCTATCTATCTATCTATCTATCTATCTATCTATCTATCTATCTATCTATCTATCTATCTATCTATCTATCTATCTATCTATCTATTTATCTATCTATTTGTCTGTCTATCTGCATGTTTGTTTGTCTATCTATCTATCTATCTATCTATCTATCTATCTATCTATCTATCTATCTATCTATCTATCTATCTATCTATCTATCTATCTATCTATCTATCTATCTATCTATCTATCTATCTATCTATCTATCTATCTATCTATCTATCTATCTATCTATTTATCTATCTATTTGTCTGTCTATCTGCATGTCTGTTTGTCTATCTATCTATCTATCTATCTATCTATCTATCTATCTATCTATCTATCTATCTATCTATCTATCTATCTATCTATCTATCTATCTATCTATCTATCTATCTATCTATCTATCTATCTATCTATCTATCTATCTATCTATCTATCTATCTATCTATCTATCTATCTATCTATCTATCTATCTATCTATCTATCTATCTATCTATCTATCTATCTATCTATCTATCTATCTATCTATCTATCTATCTATCTATCTATCTATCTATCTATCTATCTATCTATCTATCTATCTATCTATCTATCTATCTATCTGTCTATTTGTCTATCTATCTATCTTTTTATCTGTCTATCTATCTTCCTATCTATCTATTTGTCTATCTGTCTATTTGTCTATCTATCTATCTTTTTATCAGTCTATCTATCTTCCTATCTATCTATCTGTCTATCTATCTTCCTATCTATCTATTTGTCTATCTTTCTATCTATCTATCTGTCTATCTGTTTGTCTATCTGTCTATCTTTCTATCTGACTATTTATCAGTTTGTCTATCTGTCTATCTTTCTATATGTCTGTCTATCTATATGTCTGTTTATCTATCTATATGTCTAT
>OZ012737.1:266818760-266823760 GCA_963859935.3 Lathyrus sativus | reverse complement strand
TCTATCTATCTATCTATCTATCTATCTATCTGTCTATCTATCTATCTATCTGTCTATCTGTCTATCTATCTATCTGTCTATCTATCTATCTATCTATCTATCTATCTATCTATCTGCCTATCTGCCTATCTGTCTATCTATCTGTCTATCTGTCTATCTGTCTATCTGTCTATTTGTCTATCTGTCTATCTGCATATCTATCTATCTATCTATCTGTCTATCTGTCTATCTATCTCTCTATCTGTCTATTTGTCTATCTATCTATCTGCATATCTGATTATCTGTCTATCTATCTGTCTATCTGCATATCTGTCTATCTGTCTATCTGCCTATCTGTCTCTCTATCTATCTATCAAACTATCTGTCTATCTATTTATCTGTCTATCTGTCTATTTATCTATATGTCTATCTCTCTATCTATTTATCTGTCTATCTGTCTATTTGTTTATCTATCTATTTGTCTATCTGTCTATCTGTTTATCTCTCTATCTGTCTATTTGTCTATCTGTATATGTCTATCTGTCTATCTGTCTATCTATCTTTCTATCTGTCTATCTGTCTATCTATCTGACTATCTGTCTATCGATATATCTATCTGTCTATCTGTTTATTTGTCTATCTGTCTATCTGTCTATCTGTCTATCTGTGTATCTGTCTATTTGTCTATCATTCTATCTGTTTATCCGTCTATCTATCTATCTGTTTGTCTATTTGTCTATCTGTTTAACTCTCTATATGTCTATCTGTCTATCTGTCTATGTCTATTTGTCTATCTGTCTATCTATCTTTTTATCTGTCTATTTGTCTATCTATCTGACTATCTGTCTATCTGTCTATCGATATATCTATCTGTCTATCTGTCTATCTGTCTATTTGTCTATCTGTCTATCTGTCTATCTGTCTATCTGTCTATCTATCTATCTATCTGTCTATTTGTCTATCTATCTATCTGCATATCTGATGATCTGTCTATCTATCTGTCTATCTGCATATCTGTCTATTTGTCTATCTGCCTATCTGTCTCTCTATCTATTTATCTGTCTATCTGTCTATCTATCTATCTGACTATCTGTCTATCTGTCTATCGATATATCTATCTGTCTATCTGTCTATCTGTCTATTTGTCTATCTGTCTATCTGTCTATCTGTCTATCTGTCTATCTATCTTTTTATCTGTCTATCTATCTGACTATCTGTCTATCTGTCTATCGATATATCTATCTGTCTATCTATCTATTTGTCTATCTGTCTATCTGTCTATCTGTCTATCTATCTATCTATCTATCTGTCTATTTGTCTATCTATCTATCTGCATATCTGACTATCTGTCTATCTATCTGTCTATCTACATATCTGTCTATCTGTCTATCTGCCTATCTGTCTCTCTATCTATCTATCTGTCTATCTGTCTATCTATTTATCTGTCTATCTGTCTATTTATCTATATGTCTATCTGTCTATTTATCTATCTGTCTATCTGTCTATCTGTGTATCTGTCTATTTGTCTATCTGTTTGTCTATCTGTCTATCTGTTTATCTCTCTATCTGTCTATTTGTCAATCTGTCTATCTATCTTTCTATCTGTCTATCTGTCTGTCTATCTGACTATCTGTTTATCGATATATCTATTTGTCTATCTGTCTATCTGTCTATCTGTCTATTTGTCTATCATTCTATCTGTTTATCCGTCTATCTGTCTATTTGTTTGTCTATTTGTCTATTTGTTTATCATTCTATATGTCTATCTATCTATCTGTCTATGTCTATCTGTCTATCTGTCTATTTGTCTATCTATCTATCTGTCTATCTATCTTTTTATCTGTCTATCTGTCTATCTATCTGACTATCTGTCTATCTGTCTATCGATATATCTATCTGTCTATCTATCTATTTGTCTATCTGTCTATCTGTCTATCTGTCTATATGTCTATCTATCTATCTGTCTATATGTCTATCTGTCTATATGTCTATCTGTCTATTTGTCTATCTGTGTATCTGTATATTTGTCTATCTGTCTATCTGTCTATCTGTCTATCTGTTTGTCTATCAGTCTATCTGCCTATCTGTCTATCTGTCTATCTGTCTATCTATCTATCTATCTATCTATCTATCTATCTATCTGTATATCTATCTGTCTATCTGTCTATCTGTCTATCTATCTATCTATCTATCTGTCTATCTATCTGTCTATCTGTCTATCTATCTATCTATCTATTTGTCTATCTCTCTATCTATCTGTCTATCTGTCTATCTGTCTATCTATCTGTCTGTCTGTCTATCTGTCTATATGTCTATCTGTTTATCTATCTGTCTATCTATATATCTCTCTATCTATCAGTCTGTCTATCTGTCTATCTATCTATCTATCTCTCTGTCTGTCTATCTATCTATCTGTCTATCTGTCTATCTGTCTATCTTTCTATCTGTCTATCTATCTATCTATCTGTCTATCTATCTGTCTATCTGTCTATCTATCTATCTATCTGTCTATCTATCTGTCTATCTATTTATCTGTCTATCTATCTATCTATCTATCTATCTATCTATCTATCTATCTATCTATCTATCTATCTATCTATCTATCTATCTATCTATCTATCTATCTGTCTATATATCTAACTATCTATCTATCTATCTATCTGTCTATCTGTCTATCTATCTGTCTGTCTATCTGTCTATCTGTCTATCTATCTATCTATCTGTCTATCTATCTGTCTATCTGTCTATCTCTCTATCTATCTGTCTATCTGTCTGTCTATCTGTCTATCTGTCTATCTATCTATCTGTCTATCTATCTATCTATCTATCTATCTGTCTATCTATCTGTCTATCTATTTGTCTATCTCTCTATCTATTTGTCTATCTGTCTATCTATCTGTCTGTCTGTCTGTCTGTCTATCTGTTTATCTATCTGTCTATCTATCTATCTATTTGTCTATCTATCTATCTGTCTGTCTATCTGTCTATCTGTCTATCTGTCTATCTATCTATCTATCTCTCTGTCTGTCTATCTGTCTATCTGTCCATCTGTCTATCTATTTATCTATCTGTCTATATATCTGTCTATCTGTCTATCTGTCTATCTGTCTATCTGTCTATCTATCTGTCTATCTATCTGTCTATCTGTCTATCTATCTATCTATCTGTCTATCTATCTATCTATCTATCTATCTATCTATCTGTCTATCTGTCTATCTGTCTATCTATCTATCTATCTGTCTATCTGCCTATCTGTCTATCTGCCTATCTGTCTATCTGTCTATCTGCCTATCTGTCTATCTGTCTATCTGTCTATCTATCTATCTATCTATCTATCTATCTATCTATCTGTATATCTATCTGTCTATCTGTCTATCTATCTGTCTGTCTATCTGTCTATCTGTTTATCTATCTGTCTATCTATCTATCTATCTGTCTATCTATCTATCTGTTTGTCTATTTGTCTATTTGTCTATCTATCTATCTGTCTATCTGTCTTTCTATCTGTCTATCTGTCTTTCTATCTGTCTATCTGTCTATCTGTCTATCTGTCTATCTATCTATCTATCTATCTATCTATCTATCTATCTATCTATCTATCTATCTATCTATCTATCTATCTATCAATCTATCTATCTATCTATCTATATGTCTATCTATCTGTCTATATATCTATCTATCTATCTGTCTGTCTATCTATCTATCTATCTGTCTGTCTATCTGTCTATCTATCTATCTATCTATCTATCTGTCTGTCTATCTATCTATCTATCTGTCTATCTATCAATCAATCAATCTATCTGTCTATCTATCTATCTATCTATCTGTCTGTCTATCTGTCTATTTGTTTGTCTATCTGTCTATCTGTTTGTCTATCTATCTATCTGTCTATCTGTCTATCTGTCCATCTGTCTCTCTGTCTATCTGTCTATCTGTCTATCTATCTATCTGCCTATCTGTCTATCTATCTATCTGTATATCTGTCTATATATCTGTCTATCTGTCTATCTATCTTTCTGTCTATCTGTCTATCCGCCTATCTGTCTATCTGTCTATCTGTCTATCTGCATATCTGTCTATCTTTCTATCTGTCTATCTGTCTATCTGTCTATCTGTCTATCTGTCTATCTATCTATCTATTTGTCTATTTGTCTATCTATCTATCTGCATATCTGACTATATGTCTATCTATCTATCTGTCTATCTACCTATCTATCTATCTATCTATCTTTCTGTCTATCTATCTATCTGTCTATCTGTCTATCTGTCTATCTATCTATCTATCTATCTGTCTATATGTCTATCTGTCTATATGTCTATCTATCTATTTGTCTATCTGTCTATCTGTATATTTGTCTATCTGTCTATCTGTCTATCTGTCTATCTATCTGTCTATCTGTCTATCTGTTTGTCTATCTGTCTACCTGCCTATCTGTCTATCTGTCTATCTGTCTATCTATCTATCTATCTGTATATCTATCTGTCTATCTGTCTATCTATCTATCTATCTGTCTATCTATCTGTCTATCTGTCTATCTATCTATCTATCTATTTGTCTATCTCTCTATTTATCTGTCTATCTGTCTATCTGTCTATCTATCTGTCTGTCTGTCTATCTGTCTATATGTCTATCTGTTTATCTATCTGTCTATCTATCTATCTATTTGTCTATCTATCTATCTGTCTGTCTATCTGTCTATCTGTCTATCTATCTATCTATCTCTCTGTCTGTCTATCTATCTATCTGTCTATCTGTCTATTTGTCTATCTATCTATCTATCTGTCTATCTATTTGTCTATCTGTCTATCTATCTATCTATCTGTCTATCTATTTGTATATCTGTCTATCTATCTATCTGTCTATCTATCTATCTATATATCTATCTGTCTATCTATCTGTCTATCTATCTATCTATCTGTCTATCTGTCTATTTGTCTATCTATCTGTCTGTCTATCTGTCTATCTGTCTATCTATCTATCTATTTATCTGTCTATCTGTCTATCTCTCTATCTCTCTATC
>OZ012737.1:266781260-266788760 GCA_963859935.3 Lathyrus sativus | reverse complement strand
TCTATCTGTCTATCTGTTTGTCTATTTGTTTATCTCTCTATTTGTCTATCTGTCTATCTGTCTATGTCTATCTGTCTATCTATTTACCTATCTATCTATCTAACTATCTATCTATCTATCTATCTACCTATCTATCTATCTATCTATCTATCTATCTATCTATCTATCTATTTATCTATCTATCTATCTATCTAGTTGTCTATTTGTCTATCTGTCTATCTGTCTAACTCTCTGTCTATCTGTCTATCTATCTATCTGTCTATCTATCTATCTATCTATCTATCTATCTATCTGTCTGTCTATATATCTATCTATATGTCTATCTATCTATCTATCTATCTGTCTATCTATCTATGTATCTATCTATCTATCTGCCTATCTGCCTATCTGTCTATCTATCTGTCTATCTATCTATCTATCTATCTGTCTATCTGTCTATCTGCATATTTGTCTATCTGTCTATCTGTCTATCTGTCTATCTGTCTATCTGTCTATCTGTCTATCTGTCTATCTGTTTATCTATCTGTCTATCTATCTATCTATCTGTCTATCTATCTATCTGTTTGTCTATCTGTCTATCATTCTATCTATCTATCTGTCTATCTGTCTTTCTATCTGTCTATCTGTCTATCTGTCTATCTGTCTATCTATCTATCTATCTATCTATTTATCTATCTATCTATCTATCTATCTATCTATCTATCTATCTATCTATCTATCTATCTATCTATCTATCTATCTATCTATCTATCTATCTATCTATCTATCTATCTATCTATCTATCTATCTATCTATATATCTATCTATCTATCTATGTATATGTCTATCTATCTGTCTATCTATATGTCTATCTATCTGTCTATCTGTCTATCTGTCTATCTGTCTATCTATCTGTCTATTTGTCTATCTATCTATCTATCTGTCTGTCTATCTATCTATCTGTCTATCTAGCTGTCTATCTGTTTGTCTATCTGTCTATCTGTTTGTCTATCTATCTATCTGTCTATCTGTCTATCTGTCCATCTGTCTCTCTGTCTATCTGTCTATCTGTCTATCTGCATATTTGTCTATCTATCTATCTGTATATCTGTCTATCTATGTGTCTATCTATCTATCTGTCTATCTGTCTATCTGCCTATCTGTCTATCTGTCTATCTGTCTATTTGTCTATCCGTCTATCTGTCTATCTATCTATCTATCTATCTATCTATCTATCTATCTATCTATCTATCTATCTATCTATCTATCTATCTATCTATCTATCTATCTATCTATTTATCTATCTATCTATCTATCTATCTATCTATCTATCTATCTATCTATCTATCTATCTATCTATCTATCTATCTATCTATCTATCTATCTATCTATCTATCTATCTATCTATCTATCTATCTATCTATCTATCTATCTATCTATCTATCTATCTATCTATCTATCTATATGTCTATCTATCTGTCTATCTGTCTATCTATCTATCTATCTGTCTATCTCTCTATCTATCTATCTATCTGTCTATCTATCAATCTATCTATCTATCTGTCTATCTATCTATCTATCTGTCTGTCTATCTGTCTATCTGTCTATCTAGTTGTCTATCTGTTTGTTTATCTGTCTATCTGTTTGTCTATCTATCTATCAGTCTATCTGTCTATCTATCCATCTGTCTCTCTGTCTATCTGTCTATCTGTCTATCTGTCTATCTGCATATTTGTCTATCTATCTATCTGTATATCTGTCTATCTATTTGTCTATCTGTCTATCTGTCTTTCTGTCTATCTGTCTATCTGCCTATCTGTCTATCTGTCTATCTGTCTATTTGTCTATCCGTCTATCTGTCTATCTGTCTATCTGTCTATCTGTCTATCTGTCTCTCTATCTGTCTATCTATCTATCTGTCTGTCTGTCTATCTGTTTATCTGTCTATTTATCTGTCTATCTATCTGTCAATCTATCTATCTGTCTATCTATCTATCTATCTATCTATCTATCTATCTGTCTATATGTTTATCTGTTTATCTGTCTATCTGTCTATCTGTTTGTCTATCTGTTTATCTCTCTATTTGTCTATCTGTCTATCTGTCTATGTCTATCTGTCTATCTATCTACCTATCTATCTATCTAACTATCTATCTATCTATCTACCTATCTATCTATCTATCTATCTATCTATCTATCTATCTATCTATCTATCTATCTAGTTGTCTATTTGTCTATTTGTCTATCTGTCTATCTGTCTAACTCTCTGTCTATCTGTCTATCTATCTATCTGTCTATCTATCTATCTATCTATCTATCTATCTGTCTATATATCTATCTATATGTCTATCTATCTATCTATCTATCTGTCTATCTATCTATCTATCTATCTATCTGCCTATCTGTCTATCTATCTGTCTATCTATCTATCTGTCTATCTGTCTATCTGTCTATCTGCATATCTGTCTATCTGTCTATCTGTCTATCTGTCTATCTGTCTATCTGTCTATCTGTTTATCTATCTGTCTATCTATCTATCTATCTGTCTATCTATCTATCTGTCTGTCTATCTGTCTATCATTCTATCTATCTATCTATCTGTCTATCTGTCTTTCTATCTGTCTATCTGTCTATCTGTCTATCTGTCTATCTATCTATCTATCTATCTATCTATCTATCTATCTATCTATCTATCTATCTATCTATCTATCTATCTATCTATCTATCTATCTATCTATCTATCTATCTATCTATCTATCTATGTATATGTCTATCTATCTGTCTATCTATATGTCTATCTATCTGTCTATCTGTCTATCTGTCTATCTATCTGTCTATCAGTCTATCTATCTATCTATTTATCTATCTGTCTATCTATCTATCTATCTGTCTGTCTATCTGTCTATCTGTCTATCTAGCTGTCTATCTGTTTGTCTATCTGTCTATCTGTTTGTCTATCTATCCATCTGTCTATCTGTCCATCTGTCTCTCTGTCTATCTGTCTATCTGTCTATCTGCATATTTGTCTATCTATCTATCTGTATATCTGTCTATCTATGTGTCTATCTATCTATCTGTCTATCTGTCTATCTGCCTATCTGTCTATCTGTCTATCTGTCTATTTGTCTATCCGTCTATCTGTCTATCTATCTATCTATCTATCTATCTATCTATCTATCTATCTATCTATCTATCTATCTATCTATCTATCTATCTATCTATCTATCTATCTATCTATCTATCTATCTATCTATCTATCTATCTATCTATCTATATGTCTATCTATCTGTCTATCTGTCTATCTATCTATCTATCTGACTATCTCTCTATCTATCTATCTATCTGTCTATCTATCAATCTATCTATCTATCTGTCTATCTATCTATCTATCTGTCTGTCTATCTGTCTATCTGTCTATCTAGTTGTCTATCTGTTTGTTTATCTGTCTATCTGTTTGTCTATCTATCTATCTGTCTATCTGTCTATCTATCCATCTGTCTCTCTGTCTATCTGTCTATCTGTCTATCTGTCTATCTGCATATTTGTCTATCTATCTATCTGTATATCTGTCTATCTATTTGTCTATCTGTCTATCTGTCTTTCTGTCTATCTGTCTATCTGCCTATCTGTCTATCTGTCTATCTGTCTATTTGTCTATCCGTCTATCTGTCTATCTGTCTATCTGTCTATCTGTCTCTCTATCTGTCTATCTATCTATCTGTCTGTCTGTCTATCTGTTTATCTGTCTATTTATCTGTCTATCTATCTGTCAATCTATCTATCTGTCTATCTATCTATCTATCTATCTATCTATCTATCTGTCTATATGTTTATCTGTTTATCTGTCTATCTGTCTATCTGTTTGTCTATCTGTTTATCTCTCTATTTGTCTATCTGTCTATCTGTCTATGTCTATCTGTCTATCTATCTACCTATCTATCTATCTAACTATCTATCTATCTATCTACCTATCTATCTATCTATCTATCTATCTATCTATCTATCTATCTATCTATCTATCTATCTATCTATCTATTTATCTATCTATCTATCTATCTAGTTGTCTATTTGTCTATCTGTCTATCTGTCTAACTCTCTGTCTATCTGTCTATCTATCTATCTGTCTATCATTCTATCTATCTATCTATCTATCTGTCTATATATCTATCTATATGTCTATCTGTCTATCTATCTATCTATCTATCTATCTATCTGCCTATCTGCCGATCTGTCTATCTATCTGTCTATTTGTCTATCTGTCTATCTGTCTATCTGTCTATCTGCATATCTGTCTATTTGTCTATCTGTCTATCTGTCTATCTGTCTATCTGTCTATCTGTCTCTCTGTCTATCTATCTATCTATCTGTCTATTTGTCTATCTATCTATCTGCATATCTGCCTATCTGTCTATCTATCTGTCTATCTGCATATCTGTCTATCTGTCTTTCTGCCTATCTGTCTCTCTATCTATCTATCTGTCTATCTGTCTATCTATCTATCTGTCTATTTATCTATATGTCTATCTGTCTATCTATCTATCTGTCTATCTGTCTATCTGTCTATTTGTCTATCTGTTTGTCTATCTGTTTATCTGTTTATCTCTTTATCTGTCTATTTGTCTATCTGTCTATGTCGATCTGTCTATCTATCTGTCTATTTGTCTATCTGTCTATCTGTCTATCTGTCTATCTGCATATCTGTCTATTTGTCTATCTGTCTATCTGTCTATCTGTCTATCTGTCTATCTGTCTCTCTGTCTATCTATCTATCTATCTGTCTATTTGTCTATCTATCTATCTGCATATCTGCCTATCTGTCTATCTATCTGTCTATCTGCATATCTGTCTATCTGTCTTTCTGCCTATCTGTCTCTCTATCTATCTATCTGTCTATCTGTCTATCTATCTATCTGTCTATTTATCTATATGTCTATCTGTCTATCTATCTATCTGTCTATCTGTCTATCTGTCTATTTGTCTATCTGTTTGTCTATCTGTTTATCTGTTTATCTCTTTATCTGTCTATTTGTCTATCTGTCTATGTCTATCTGTCTATCTGTCTATCTGTCTATCTGTCTATCTATCTTTCTATCTGTCTATCTGTCTATCTATCTGACTATCTGTCTATCAATATATCTATCTGTCTATCTGTCTATTTGTCTATCTGCTTATCTGTCTCTCTCTATCTATCTGTCTATCTGTCTATCTATCTATCTGTCTATCTGTCTATTTATCTATATGTCTATCTGTCTATCTGTCTATCTATCTATCTATCTATCTGTTTATCTGTCTATTTGTCTATCTGTTTGTCTATCTGTCTATCTGTTTATCTCTCTATCTGTCTATTTGTCTATCTGTCTATGTCTATCTGTCTATCTGTCTATCTATCTTTCTATCTGTCTATCTGTCTATCTATCTGACTATCTGTCTATCGATATATCTATCTGTCTATCTGTCTATCTGTCTATCTGTCTATTTGTCTATCATTCTATCTGTTTATCCGTCTATCTGTCTATCTGTTTGTCTATCTGTCTATCTGTTTATCTCTCTATATGTCTATCTGCCTATGTCTATCGGTCTATCTGTCTATCTATCTTTTTATCTGTCTATCTGTCTATCTATCTGACTATCTGTCTATCTATCTATCGATATATCTATTTGTCTATCTGTCTATTTGTCTATCTGTCTATCTGTCTATCTGTCTATCTATCTATCTGTCTATATGTCTATCTGTCTATATGTCTATCTGTCTATTTGTCTATCTGTCTATCCGTATATCTGTCTATCTGTCTATTTGTCTATCTGTCTATCTGTCTATCTATCTGTCTATCTGTCTATCTGTCTATCTGTTTGTGTATCTGTCTATCTGTCTATCTGTCTATCTGTCTATCTGTCTATCTGTCTATCTATCTATCAATCTATCTGTCTATCTATTTGTCTATCTGTCTATCTGTCTATCTATCTATCTAGCTGTCTATCTATCTGTCTATCTGTCTATCTGTCTATCTGTCTATCTGTCTATCTATCTGTCTATCTATCTATCTGTCTATCTATATGTCTATCTATTTGTCTATCTCTCTATCTATCTGTCTATCTGTTTATCTGTATATCTATCTGTCTGTCTGTCTATCTGTCCATCTGTCTATCTGTTTATCTATCTGTCCATCTATCTATCTATCTGTCTATCTATCTATCTGTCCGTCTATCTGTCTATCTGTCTATCTATCTATCTATCTATCTCTCTGTCTGTCTATCTGTCTATCTGTCTATCTGTCTATCTGTCTATCTATCTATCTATCTGTCTATCTGTCTATCTGTCTATCTATCTATCTATCTATCTATCTATCTATCTATCTATCTATCTATCTATCTGTCTATCTATCTGTCTATCTGTCTATCTATCTATCTGTCTATCTATCTATCTATCTATCTATCTGTCTATCTATCTGTCTATCTATCTATCTATCTATCTGTCTATCTATCTCTCTGTCTATCTATCTGTCTGTCTATCTGTCTATCTGTCTATCTGTTTATCTATCTGTCTATCTATCTATCTATCTGTCTATCTATCTATCTGTCTGTCTATCTGTCTATCATTCTATCTATCTATCTGTCTATTTGTCTTTCTATCTGTCTATCTGTCTATCTGTCTATCTATCTATCTATCTATCTATCTATCTATCTATCTATCTATCTATCTATCTATCTATCTATCTATCTATCTATCTATCTATCTATCTATCTATATGTCTATCTATCTGTCTATCTATCTATCTATCTATCTATCTGTCTATCTGTCTATCTGTTTATCTATCTGTCTATCTGTCTATCTATCTATCTATTTGTCTATCTATCAATCTATCTATCTATCTGTCTATCTATCTATCTATTT
Source organism: Lathyrus sativus (assembly GCA_963859935.3). Taxonomy (NCBI): domain Eukaryota; kingdom Viridiplantae; phylum Streptophyta; class Magnoliopsida; order Fabales; family Fabaceae; genus Lathyrus; species Lathyrus sativus. Next base: position 266,781,889 of record OZ012737.1, on the reverse strand, counting down.
GTCTGTCTATCTGTCTATCTGTCTATCTAGCTGTCTATCTGTTTGTCTATCTGTCTATCTGTTTGTCTATCTATCTATCTGTCTATCTGTCTATCTGTCCATCTGTCTATCTGTCTATCTGTCTATCTGTCTATTTGTCTATCTGTCTATCTGTCCATCTGCATATTTGTCTATCTATCTATTTGTATATCTGTCTATCTATGTGTCTATCTGTCTATCTGCATATCTGTCTATCTGTCTATTTGTCTATCTGTCTATCTGTCTATCTGTCTATCTATCTGTCTATCTATCTATCTGTCTGTCTATCTATCTGTTTATCTGTCTATTTATCTATATGTCTATCTGTCAATCTATTTATCTGTCTATCTGTCTATCTATCTATCTATCTATCTGTCTATATGTCTATCTGTTTATCTGTCTATCTGTCTATCTGTTTGTCTATCTGTCTATCTGTTTATCTCTCTATTTGTCTATCTGTCTATCTGTCTATGTCTATCTACCTATCTATCTATCTATCTATCTATCTATCTATCTATCTATCTATCTATCTATCTATCTATCTATCTATCTATCTATCTATCTATCTATCTATCTATCTATCTATCTATCTATCTATCTATCTATCTGTC
>OZ012737.1:266748760-266773760 GCA_963859935.3 Lathyrus sativus | reverse complement strand
TATCTATCTATCTATCTATTTATCTATCTATCTATCTATCTATCTATCTATCTGTCTATCTGTCTATCTGTCTATCTGTCTATCTCTCTGTCTATCTGTCTATCTATCTATCTGTCTATTTATCTATCTATTTATCTGTCTATCTATCTATCTATCTGTCTATCTATCTATCTATTTATCTGCCTATCTTCCTATCTGTCTATCTATCTGTCTATTTGTCTATCTGTCTATCTGTCTATCTGTCTATCTGTCTATCTGTCTATCTGTCTATCTGTCTATCTGTCTATCTGTCTATCTGTCTATCTGTCTATCTGTCTATCTGTCTATCTGTCTATCTGTCTATCTGTCTATCTGTCTATCTGTCTATCTATCTGTCTATTTTTCTATCTATCTATCTGCATATCTGCTTATCTGTATATTTATCTGTCTATCTGCATATCTGTCTATCTGTCTATCTGCCTATCTGTCTCTCTATCTATCTATATGTCTATTTGTCTATCTATCTATCTGTCTATCTGTCTATTTATCTATATGTCTATCTGTCTATCTATCTATCTGTCTATCTGTCTATCTGTTTATCTGTCTATTTGTATATCTGTTTGTCTATCTGTCTATCTGTTTATCTCTCTATCTGTCTATTTGTCTATCTGTCTATGTCTATCTGTCTATCTGTCTATATGTCTATCTATCTTTCTATCTGTCTATCTGTCTATCTATCTGACTATCTGTCTATCGATGTATCTATCTGTCTATCTGTCTATCTATCTATCTGTCTATCTGTCTATTTGTCTATCATTCTATCTGTTTATCTATCTATCTGTTTGTCTATCTGTCTATCTGTTTATCTCTCTATATGTCTATCTGTCTATCTGTCTATGTCTATCTGTCTATCTGTCTATCTGTCTATCTCTGTCTATCTATCTTTTTATCTATCTATCTGTCTATCTATCTGACTATCTGTTTATCTCTCTATCGATATATCTATCTGTCTATCTGTCTATGTGTCTATCTGTCTATTTGTCTATCTGTCTATCCGTCTATCTGTCTATCTATCTGTCTATCTGTCTATCTATCTATCTATCTGTCTATATGTCTATCTGTTTATCTGTCTATCTGTTTGTCTATCTGTCTTTCTGTTTATCTCTCTATTTGTCTATCTGTCTATCTGTCTATGTCTATCTGTCTATCTATCTACCTATCAATCTATCTAACTATCTATCTATCTATCTATCTACCTATCTATCTATCTATCTATCTATCTATCTATCTATCTATCTATCTATCTATCTATCTATCTATCTATCTGTCTATCTATCTATCTGTTTGTCTATCTGTCTATCTATCTATCTGTCTATCTGTCTTTCTATCTGTCTATCTGTCTATCTGTCTATTTGTCTATCTATCTATCTATCTATCTATCTATCTATCTATCTATCTATCTATCTATTTATCTATCTATCTATCTATCTATCTATCTAACTATCTATCTATCTATCTATCTATCTATCTATCTATCTATCTATCTATCTATCTATCTATCTATCTATCTATCTATCTATCTATCTATATGTCTATCTATCTGTCTATCTATCTATCTATCTATCTATCTGTCTATCTGTCTATCTGTCTATCTATTTGTCTATCTGTCTATTTATCTATCTATCTGTCTATCTATCAATCTATCTATCTATCTATCTATCTATCTATCTATCTATCTATCTATCTATCTATCTATCTATCTATCTGTCTGTCTGTCTGTCTATCTGTCTATCTGTCTATCTATCTGTCTATATGTTTGTCTATCTGTCTATCTGTTTGTCTATCTATCTATCTGTCTATCTGTCTATCTGTCCATCTGTCTCTCTGTCTATCTGTCTATCTGTCTATCTGTCTATCTGTCAATCTGCATATTTGTCTATCTATCTATCTGTATATCTGTCTATCTATCTGTCTATCTGTCTATCTGTCTTTCTATCTATCTGTCTATCTGCCTATCTGTCTATCTGTCTATCTGTCTATTTGTCTATCCGTCTATCTGTCTATCTGTCTATCTATCTGTCTATCTATCTATCTGTCTATCTATCTATCTGTTTATCTGTCTATTTATCTATATGTCTATCTGTCAATCTATCTATCTGTCTATCTGTCTATCTATCTATCTATCTATCTATCTATCTGTCTATATGTCTATCTGTTTATCTGTCTATCTGTCTATCTGTTTGTCTATCTGTCTATCTGTTTGTCTCTCTATTTGTCTATCTGTCTATCTGTCTATGTCTATCTGTCTATCTATCTACCTATCTATCTATCTAACTATCTATCTATCTATCTACCTATCTATCTATCTATCTATCTATCTATCTATCTATCTATCTATCTATCTATCTATCTATCTATCTATCTATCTATCTGTCTATCTGTCTATCTGTCTATTTGTCTATCTCTCTGTCTATCTGTCTATCTATCTATCTGTCTATTTATCTATCTATCTATCTGTCTATCTATCTATCTATCTGTCTATCTATCTATCTATTTATCTGCCTATCTGCCTATCTGTCTATCTATCTGTCTATTTGTCTATCTGTCTATCTGTCTATCTGTCTAACTGTCTATCTGCATATCTGTCTATCTGTCTATCTGTCTATCTGTCTATCTGTCTATCTGTCTATCTGTCTATCTGTCTATCTGTCTATCTGTCTATCTGTCTATCTATCTATCTATCTGTCTATTTTTCTATCTATCTATCTGCATATCTGCTTATTTGTATATCTATCTGTCTATCTGCATATCTGTCTATCTGTCTATCTGCCTATCTGTCTCTCTATCTATCTATATGTCTATTTGTCTATCTATCTATCTGTCTATCTGTCTATTTATCTATATGTCTATCTGTCTATCTATCTATCTGTCTATCTGTCTATCTGTTTATCTGTCTATTTGTCTATCTGTTTGTCTATCTGTCTATCTGTTTATCTCTCTATCTGTCTATTTGTCTATCTGTCTATGTCTATCTGTCTATCTGTCTATATGTCTATCTATCTTTCTATCTGTCTATCTGTCTATCTATCTGACTATCTGTCTATCGATGTATCTATCTGTCTATCTGTCTATCTATCTATCTGTCTATCTGTCTATCTGTCTATTTGTCTATCATTCTATCTGTTTATCTGTCTATCTGTTTGTCTATCTGTCTATCTGTTTATCTCTCTATATGTCTATCTGTCTATCTGTCTATGTCTATCTGTCTATCTGTCTATCTGTCTATCTATCTTTTTATCTATCTATCTGTCTATCTATCTGACTATCTGTTTATCTGTCTATCGATATATCTATCTGTCTATCTGTCTATGTGTCTATCTGTCTATTTGTCTATCTGTCTATCCGTCTATCTGTCTATCTATCTATCTGTCTATATGTCTATCTGTCTATATGTCTATCTGTCTATCTGTCTATCTGTCTATCCGTATATCTGTCTATCAGTCTATCTGTCTATCTATCTGTCTATCTGTGTATCTGTCTATCTGTTTGTCTATCTGTCTAACTGTCTATCTGTCTATCTGTCTATCTGTCTATCTATTTATCTATCTATCTGTCTATCTATCTGTCTATCTGTCTATCTATCTCTCTATCTGTCTATCTATCTGTCTATCTGTCTATCTGTCTATCTATCTATCTATCTATCTCTCTGTCTGTCTATCTGTCTATCTGTCTATATGTCTATCTATCTATCTATCTATCTATCTATCTATCTATCTATCTATCTATCTATCTATCTATCTATCTATCTATCTATCTATCTATCTATCTATCTATCTATCTATCTATCTATCTATATGTCTATCTATCTGTCTATCTATCTGTCTATCTATATGTCTATCTATATGTCTATCTATCTGTCTATCTATCTATCTGTCTATCTGTCTATCTATCTGTCTATCTGTCTATCTAACTATATGTCTATCTATCAATCTATCTATCTATCTGTCTATCTATCTATCTATCTGTCTGTCTATCTGTCTATCTGTCTATCTGTTTGTCTATCTGTCTATCTGTTTGTCTATCTGTCTATCTGTTTGTCTATCTGTCTATCTGTTTGTCTATCTATCTATCTATCTGTCTAACTGTCTATCTGTCTATCTGTCCATCTGTCTCTCTGTCTATCTGTCTATCTGTCTATCTGTTTGTCTATCTGTCTATCTGTTTATATCTCTATATGTCTATCTGCCTATCTGTTTATGTCTATCTGTCTATCTGTCTATCTATCTTTTTATCTATCTATCTGTCTATCTATCTGACTATCTGTCTATCTGTCTATCGATATATCTATCTGTCTATCTGTCTATGTGTCTATCTGTCTATCTGTCTATCCGTCTATTTGTCTATCTATCTATCTGTCTATATGTCTATCTGTCTATATGTCTATCTGTCTATTTGTCTATCTGTCTATCCGTATATCTGTCTATCTGTCTATCTGTCTCTCTGTCTATCTATCTGTCTATCTGTCTATCTGTCTATCTGTTTGTCTATCTGCCTAACTGTCTATCTGTCTATCTGTCTATCTGTCTATCTATCTATCTGTTGCACCCTAAAATTTGACCAACCGATTCTCCTATCTGGCTCGTGGTTTAAATTTGTATTCGCAAATCAGATGCATGACATTTTTGCATAGACAGAGGATATCAGAGTTACAATTTGGGTTTCATTTATCAGATATGTCAGATCCAGTCTAGGTAATCAGGGATTTATCTTTCGGGAAATTGTGCGCTCCTCGGTGTTTGCAGCTCACATGGTGGTTTTCGGGATATTCTGATACCAGGGGTTTACTGTTCGATTCGGTCTGGTCTCGCGCGCTCTTTTGTGGTGGTCATTTGCATTTGTCTGCATTCTTTTAGGGTTTAATAGCTTTCTGTAGATTTTAAATAGGCTTTAGGGATTTTTTAGGATTTAAATAGGTTTTTAACATTTTTTAAATAGTTTAAATATTTTTTTTAGAATTTTATAGATTTTTTTAAAATAGATTTAATAGTTTTTTTATCATTTTTAGAATATAAAAGATTTTAAATAGTTTTAATTGTTTTTAGAATAATATAAAAAGAATATAGTTTTCTTTTATTAATAATAGCTTTTTTAATAGTGTTAAATAAATGGTATAGATTTTATTAGAATTAATGGGGTTTTAATAGAATTTTAAATAGGAGTCATTAGGGTTTTAATGTTTTTAGATAATAGAGGTTATTAGAGTTTTATTAGATTTTAATCATTTTTAGAGTTAATTAGGACTTAATTGGTTTAAGTAGAGTCTAGTATTAGTTAGATTTTAATTGAGTCATTTAGATTTAATTAAAATTAGATTAGTTTAGTTGTAGAATTAGGTTAATTAGTTAATTAGGTTTTGATTAGTTTTAATTGGTCTTAATCAGTTTTTATTATTCCATTTTCATATTAATTCTCTGATTCAGTTTTTTGTGGGGTTTATTGTCAATTTCGTGGGCCCAGAAGGGGCTTTGGGAGGCCCATTATCAGTTTTTTTGATCCATTTTTGTCCAGAATTTTGCATGTGCCAAGTGTCCATATATAGTCGCGCCACACGTTCGCACCAGGCCCCACCACCTCACACCTCAGAACTCCCTCATTCTGCCACACGTGGATTCCACCATCTCTCTCACACTCCCAGAAGCACACGCGTCCCACTCACATCCTCACGCGTGACACTTGTCTCCACCTCACACCTCGCCGGAGAAGCCACCGGCGGCCATGCATCCGCCTTAACCAACTCCCGTCGGCCACCCTAACGCCTTTCGGCCACCGCAACCATCGCCGGAGCTAATTTTTGCCCAGAAATCAGTGAATCACCTCGTTCTCCTCCTTCTTCCTCCGTCCCTCTTCCTCCATTCTTCGCCGGAGAACTCGGCCATGTCGCCGGAAACTTCAAAGGATTTTCCAGATCCTTCATCAAAGTTTTCCAGAAACCCTTCAAGTTTTCATTGTTCTTCATCTCCTCCTAGAACCTTCAAGTAATCCCCAGCAACACCTTCAATCTTCCCTTCGTTTCCAGATCGTGAGGACACTTGAGATTCTCAGAACTTCTCCAAGATCTTCAGAACTCTTCAAATGCAATTTTCCAGAACGAAGTCCAACCTCCATCGTTCTCCAGAAATCAACCTTCATCGTTCCCTTCAAGACACCTCCGATCTTCAACAAGAACACATCCATCTTCATCGCCTCAAGAACAATCTTTCAGAACAAGATCGTTCGATCAAGCAACTTCTAGAGAACCTCCAGATCTTCGCGGCGATTTCCTTTGAAGCTTCAAGAACTCCAAGAACTGGTCCTTGATTCGTCTCCAGGAACGCATCTTTTAAAGCTTGACGCTGGTTTTGCCTGATAGAATGAACGTTGATTAGGTTATTTCGCTGGAATTTAGATTTCATAGGATTTGCTTGTTTGTTTTTTTGGAGAAGGATCTGAGAGGGTCTGGTTGAAGACTCTTGTGAGTAGGGTAGAGAGTTCCAGAGAGAGCGGTGGAGTGGCGAACGGCTAGGTTAGTTTGGGTGAACAGTGACCAGAGAAATGGGGAAGGAAGTAGGGTTTTGTTGTTAGGGTTTTGGGCTAGGGTTTCAGATTGGGTTCAAGGCCCAAATGTGTTTGCTGAAGGGCTACTCCCTCATTGCTAGTTCCCCCCTGCATGTAGAATGAAAGTGTGGACTGGGCTTAGGCCCAGAGTGCTAAACGCACCCTCCATTAGCAGCCCCATTGAATTCGCACTATATAATTACTCGTACTGCACCCCCATTTTTTGTGTGAGGAAACTGAATGTGATCATTGGGCTGGGCCCTGCACCCATTTCCTTTTCACACCCCTAGGTTAGAGCCCATCCAGATTTTCAACTTAGCGTGCTACTATCCACACCTCCCCCTCTATTTTCTTTTATTCTTTTGTTTTCATATTCTTTAATTGTTTTGGTATCTTGTAAAATTCATAAAAAAAATGAAAATAATTGATTTTCAATTTCTTGTTTTTTCTACCACCTCATATGAATGTCTAGAAAATTATGTAAAAATAAAAATGCCATTTTATTTTTGTTTGCTATTTTTAGCATATTTTCCATTTAAATGACTTTTTAATATCTTTTAGTTCATGCATGTTAGAAGAAAATTCCTAAAAAATAGTAGATTTGATCAAATAATTCCATTCTTTTTCTATATGCTCGTAATTCAATGTAGAATTTTATAGTACAAAAACATTAATTTGATCATGCATTTTATTTTTATTTGGCATTTTTGCATTTTAATTGATATTGAATAATTGGTTTGTGGCACGTCTGCCTTGTTGATTTTAGTTCTTTCATCTGTTAATGAATTTTGCTTTGGTTTTTTAGTATGTTGCACTAGACTAATGTAGGTTTCCCCTAGATTTTTGATAGATTTTTGTAGGATGTTCTGTTATTTTTTGTCTGAGCTTGAGGATAGGAGAAGTCTTGATGGCTTCTGACTTTGAAGTCCAACTGTGGTTGAACTTCAGAGATAGTTTCTTGTGGTTTGAGGATCTGTGGTTTCTTCTTGAAGATGGAGGCTGGATGAAGTCCTGTCGGAGCTTGCAAGGATGCATGGATTGAGGCCTAGTCTAGGAGCTTGCTCTCTGTTTGCGAGGTTTGAGATCCTGAAGTTTGAAGGGAATTTATGGTACTTTCCTGAGGAAGGCACTATGAATGACTTTCATTCTTTCTTCTCACCTCTTTCTCAAGTATCCAATGATGTCGGAGCCTTCATGTGAGTTTAGTTTCTCCTGAGGAGGAATGTAAACTGATCACAGTTGTTGAGCCACATAGGATACGATTCCTAAGTGGAAGCCTCCTAGTACTTTCCTGAGGAAGGTCCTATGGGTCTGTTCACTTAGTTCCCTTAGTTCATATAGGCTTTCTTAAATATCCAATGATGCTCGAGCCTTCATGTGAGTTTAGTTTCTCCTGAGGAGGAATGTAAACTGATCACAGTTGTTGAGTCGCATAGGATATGATTCCTGAGTGGTAACCTCCTGGTACTTTCCCGAGGAAGGCACTATGAGTTTGTCTGCTTAGCTCCCTTTCTTTGGTAAGCTTGTTCTGAAGCTTGAAGACTGGGATTGATTCCTCTTGCTTAGGGTTTTGCATAGGGTTTCGCTTAGAGGTTTGCTTAGGGCTTTGCTTAGATATTTGCCTTGTTTAGGGTTTTGCTTAGATATTTGATTAGGGTTTCGCTTAGGGTTTTGCTTAGAGTTTTGCTTAGGTTTTTGCATAGAGCTTTGTTTAGGGGTCCTGCTCAGGGTTTTTGTTTAAGTTGAAGATAGGAGCGTGTCAGGCTGGTTCGCCTTCTCTTTGTGCTGTTTGACTTGTGTGGTGTTGTGTTGCATTAGATTTAGGGGTTCATCTAGATATTTCTGAGATAGGTGCATTTTAGAAATAGGCTTTGTGTGCATGAGAAGTTGAGGTGGTCCTCCTTCTGCTTGTTTGTAATTAAGTGGCTTTGCTTGCTGGTATTTGGTAGAGCTAAGCTCCCTTACCTCTGTAGTTTGCGGCCTTCATGCCTTGTTTGTTTGGTTGTTGCATTCATGCATATTTCCAGTATTTCTTTACTTTGCAGTTAATCCCTGTTTGCTGTTTAGTCCTGTTGCCATGATCCCTTAGGAGCTCTAACTTCTCCGCTGCGGAGTCGTTATGATAGACATTAGGATGGTCAACCAGGCATGCTAACATTAGGTAGATTCCCCTTTTCAGCCATAGTTTTAGGGTGTCTTTTCCCTTTCTCAATAGGAGCTCTTGAGTAGCTGGTGTCGTAGTTAGCCGAACTACAGCTGCTCTGATTCCTCGTACCAGACGAGGATATGTAGGCATAGGATGCGATATCCTAGCGAGCACACTAACAACTAACCTTTTGTTCTCTCGCGGCTGTGCGATCGAGACTTTCCCGCTGACGACTAATTGTTATCCTTTTCTCTTGCCCGAGTGCATTTGAGACCAGATCGTAGTTGTAGGTTCCCGAACCTTTAGAACCAGTTTATTTTCTCACTGCTGTGTGAGAACCCCCCAGGTTAGCCCTAGTCAGTCGAACTACGTTTGCTCTGATCTTCCATGCCGTGTGGAAGTACGTAGGCACAGGACGCAATGTCTTGGCGAGCAACCTTCCCCCCGTTTAGACGTAGGTAGTCGAACTACGTTGACTCTGACTTTCCCATTGCACGAGGGAGTACGTAGGCCCAGAACACCGTATGTTCTGTCGAGTCCTGTCCTTTTCTTTTTCCTTTCAGACTGACCATTAGCGTAGATAGATAAATACACCCTTTTCCTATAAACACCAAGCGTGGATCCCATCGAGTACGATGGACGTGAGGGGTGCTAATACCTTCCCCTTGCGTAACCGACTCCCGAATCCAGGTTTTGGTTGCGATGACCATAACTTTCCCGTCTTTTACGAGGTTTACTTCGAGCGTTTCCTTTCCCTCCTTTGGGATAAATAACGCACGGTGGCGACTCTCCTGTCAAGCCGGCGCCGATTTTCGCAGTAGCGACAGCTGGCGACTCTGCTGGGGACCTTATAGCATCTAGGGACTTTTCCCATCCCTTATGCTGGGACCGTTTCCCATCCCCTACGCGAGTCAATCCTAGCGCTTGGGTGTTTATCTGTTGGGTGTTGTGCATATGTGTTTTATCTTTCTGCACTTTACTTTTCTGCACCTTTACCTTTCCGCATTTACTTTTCAGCACTATATTATTATGACTATTGCTGTGGGAGGGGGATGTTACTATGAGTGAGAAGCCGAACCTGGGCTTGAGTATGCACCTAGATATAGTTGTGGAGAGTAGTAGACGAACCTGTCTGCTGAGGAGGCACAGTTCCCTACGAAATCTACGCTCAGACGAGGTTCTCGCAGAGGTGCTCCTTTCCGATCCTGAGGATCTGAGGGGAGTCCAGACGTGAGGATTGTCGACTCTGGGGACCGATCATTTGGAAGTCAGCTAAGTGAGGCCTCTTCATGACTTGATGATGCCACTCCTTCTGGGAATCGTATCGTCACTCATGAAAGTCTGTGACGCTGATGACCGCATAGGATGCTGTACCTTTGTCCGTGGATTAGGTTCATCATACCTGTGAGGGGGATTGGGTTATTGCAGGAAAACTGGCCTTCAGAAACCATGATTCAGTAGTTATCAGATGGTGTTCTTGATTCATCTCCAGGTGTGTTGTTTGGATCAGATGGGTTTCTTGTCTGAGGTTGATACTATTATCAGATGGTTTTCTCGTCAGATACAGAGGTTCAGATGGATTTCTTACCAGGAGATTGGTATTTTGAGTATCAGATGATAGTTAGTGTCATGAGGTTCTGATGACCGTGGTGGTTTTCTGTTCTTGATCACAGAGATGTTCCTCTTCAGGCCACAACATAGCCCCTGTGGTCACAGATTGCATTATTTATCATATTGCATCATTGCATTACCATTTGCATCCAACTAACGTGTGTGTATTGCAGGTACATATTTTCCCTCCCAGTTCCGGTGTTTGTCTCCTAGCAAGACATGGAAGCCATGAAGAGAGTGTTACCCTACAAGTTCCCGTCTCCAGATATCAGTCTGTTGTCAGAGTTGATCACTGTTGTTAAGAAGAGGGTGATGGGAGATTTCAGGAAGACCTATGGGAGGATCTTGAATTATGCTTACCAGCCCTCGGCCTATGAGATTAGCGGCATTTACACCCTGTTACAGTTTTATGATGCGGAGCTCAGGTGTTTCGTATTTCCTGACTTTGTCTTGGCTCCTACCCTGGAGGAGTATTCTGCACTCTTGGATATACCGATTCGCGGGCAGATGCCTTTCTATCCTACGGACGCTAAGCCTAATCTGGCTGAGCTTTCTGCCATCCTGTACTTAAGAGAGTTTGAGCTGACAGGGAAGATGATCAGAAGAGGAGATGTTTGGGGGTTTCCGTTGGATGTCTTGGTGGAGATGGCTCGGGAGTATGCCAAGGAAGGTGGCTGGGTTGTTTTTGACGCCATCCTTGTTGTATGCGTGTACGGCATCGTATTGTTCCCAAACATTCCTGATTTTGTGGATGCAGATGCTTTCTATATTTTGGCTGCAAAGAACCCAGTTCCTACCTTGCTGGGAGATATCCACCATTCCACTCACTACCAAAATGAGAAGCGGCGAGGAAGGAATGTGTCTTGCTGTGTACCTCTCCTGTGCAGGTGGTTCACCAGTCATATGCCTAAGTCAGGCCCTTTTGTCACTTCTATTGATTCTTTAGGATGGCCGGAGCGCTTGATGGGGTTGACTGCTGAGAATGTGGTGTGGGTTAACGAAGAGGTATTCGGAGTTGAGGTCATACTCAGATGTGAAGGATTCCCTAATGTTCCTTTAATAGGAAGGAAAGGGTGTGTCAATTACAACCCTTCCTTATTGATCGGGCAGTTTGGGTATGTACCTCAGGGAGCGCCGAAGCCCGAGGAGATACAGGAATCTTTGTATCTCACTGGGGCAATAGGGAAAGAGATGTTAACCAAGCTTGAGAAAGCCTGGAAGAACCTTCACAAGAGAGGGAAGCCTTCAGGTAGCAGAGGGGATACTCGAGTTCCTGGCCCGTATGTGGAATGGATTCGTGAGCGAGCTACGAAGTTCCTTATGCCTTATCCTGCAGTTCAGCCAGTGTATCCTTCTCCGGTGGAGGAGCCTACCACTATAGACGTACAGGTATACAAGCAGCTGATGGCGGAGAAAGAAGAGCTAGCAAAGGCTAAAGAGGATTTAGAGAAAGAGAATGCCCAACTTCGTCATGAAAAGATTGAAACAGGATATTTTTCCAAGCAACAGGCCGAAACTCTGAAACATCTGAAGACTACGTTATTGGAGTTGACTGAAACCAAGAAGCGTCTGGAGTTAGATGTAGACTCAGTTAGCAGTGTATTGGCTACTAAGAAGCAAGAGCTGGAAAGGGCCTACACGAAGCTAGGTAAGTTCAGAGAGCACTGGGATCTCACTATGGCCAAACGAAAAGAACGGGACGAAGAGCTAAAGACACAGGTTGCTCAGTTAGAAGAACAGGTCAAAGTGAAGACTGAAGAGCTTGAATAAGAAGCATGCCGCCGATATGAGGCCAAACGCAAACTGATTGATGCCACGAAGAATTTGGAAGATTTTCAGCATAGAGCAGATGCCAAGAGACCCAAACCTGGGGATGGTGCCCATGATAAGGCTTGGGAAGACTTTGTCAGAGGTATCCAGGGAACGGTTAGGAAGAGGGATCAGTTGATAGAAGGCTTGATTTATCGATCGGATCACCCAGAGACGAAGAAGCTGGTTGAGGATTTCCACGACCGTACCCGCCCTTGATTTCTCTCTTGTATTCTGTTGTGTTGAGATCACCACCAGGCATGTTGGCTGGGATCCTCCTTTATCATATCAGTTGTATGGAGCATAGTTGTGTAATGTCTTGACAAGACTGTTATTCCGATAAATATATGAGAGTTTTTTCTAAATATTGTCTTTATGGTTTCTCTCGTCTTGCTACCACTGACACTGGAATTGGAGGGGAAATATCTCCAATGCACACATGCACGTTAGCATTTTTTTTGTATTTCTGTCTGCATAAATCATATTGCTTAGCATTACTCTAGCAGGCCAGAGCACTTATCCAGCCTTTGTTTTCACCAGAGGGTGATTCTCGGGGATTGTTCGAGGCGGGAGTGGAGTGTTGAAGACGACCAAGGGGCTGAAGCAGATTTGAGCAGAATCAAGCAGTGTAGTCAGTTACAGGTAATTGGTAGCTATGTCTGAAGGCAATTTCCAGGCTCCTAACACTTTGACAAGGTTTACTATGGCGTCCCACCCTCGGAATGATTCTATGGAAGACTTCCCGCAAGCGAACAACCTTACAGCAGACCAAGTTGTGCAGCCTACGGATGAGAATCGAGATCGGCACGAGTAGTTTGTTGCCCGAAATGAACGTCCTCCTCCTGCTAACAATCAAGGTGTTGCTTTCCCTGTGATGAATTACCGAAGAGATATTCCAATGGTCGGGATGGTAGATCCAAGAGCTCTTGAAAAGGATAGAAGACTCCGAGCGTTGGAAGAAGGAATGAAAGCCTTGAAAGTGAAAGATGCTGTTAACCTGGATGCTGTAGACATGTGTTTGGTTCCTGATCTGGTGTTGCCTTACAAGTTCAAAGTGCCGAAGTTCTAAAAGTACACGGGAGATAGTTGTCCGAAGCTGCATTTGATGATGTTCTGTCGAAGAATGACTTCGTTTGTGCGAAATGAGAAATTGATGATCCATTGCTTTCAGTATAGCCTGACTGGGGCATCTTTGAGGTGGTATGTGCAGTTAGAGAGTAATTTGATTCGATCATGGGTGGATTTAGCCCGAGCTTTCATGAAGCAGTACGATTACAACCTGCATTTGGCTCCTAGTCTCGTACATCTGCAAGAATTATCCCGGGCGGAGAATGAATCATTTAGAGGGTATTTGCAAAGATGGAAAGAATTAGCCGCTAGTGTTCAACCACCGCTTCCGGAAAGAGAAATGGTTGACATCTTCTTGGGTACTCTGAAAGGCCATTATTTTGACAAATTGTTCAGTTGTACCAACTTTGTGGGCCTGATGAGAATGGGAGAGCTTGTTGAGAGAGGACTCAAGAGTGGAAAGCTTCGAGATGCTCCCTACGTCCCAGTTGACAAGAATGAGTCAGTTGTCAGTTCTCAAGAAGAGTGGGAAGAAGGAAATGACGTCGTCTCAGAATATCTAGTATCTCAGGATCGGTTTTCAGACACTTCAAGTCAACGGTCATCCTATCGCCGATCGCGTCAGCACGCCCCACGAAGACCAAGGAAACCTGAAAGGCAGTTTACTCAGCTACCAGTGTCGTACAGTCAGTTGTTGCCAGATCTGGCCAGAAGTGGATTAATAGTGCCGAAAGAGACTAATTCGACGATTCCACCGTATCCTCCAGGTTTTGATGCCAGCGCCCGCTGTGGGTACCATGTTGGGGCACAGGGGCATTCAACAAATGATTGTAAAGTGCTTAGAAGCCAGATTCAGGATCTGTTAGATTCTAACCGGATTTTCATCGCGCCTCAGGGTTTTGTTCAGATTAACGATTCTCCGTCATCCAGTTGTGTGGGTTCGTCAGTTAATGTCATGGAAGGCTCCACAGGAAGTGTGTGCTCTGAAGATTGTCAATCGGAGAGTTCAGTTGAATATGGGAGAAGTTTCTAGAGGTTTCTGTGCCGAGTGTCGCATCTGTTTTCTCTGCTAACCCGTTTAACTTTTGTGCATTAGTATTTGCTGACCACCACCAGAATTGTTGGCTGGGGTCATTGTATTCGTACTCGTTTGTGCTTACGTGCTGCTTTTGTTGGTTATACATGTATGGGAGATGTTTGTCTTGGTGCCTATAGCTTGAGTTTATCTTTTCCTTGCCATGAATATGTGTTTGCTTTCCGCATTGCATTATGATTTAACAGGTACATCAGAACTGTGGGTCTTATTTCCTCATCGTCCAGTTTGTTGCAGGAATTCCTTCAGAGATATGGAACAGAATCAGGTTGAATTGATTGAAGTCCGAAGCCAGCTGGGGCAGATGATGAGAGACATGCAAGAGATGCGTCTGGAGCAGAAGATCCTCAAAGAGGAAAATAGTCAGCTGAAGACCCAAATGAGCTTGATCATGGAGGTTGTCAAGAATGTGCTTAGGAAAGAGGATGATCAGCTATTTGAAGCCGCAGTGAAGAAGCTCGTGTCATCTGTGCATGTGGAACCTGAGCAGCAGCAACAGAGGGTGCATCCGGCTCAACGAAGGATCCAGGAAGGGAAGCCAAAGAGAATATTTGAGGCACCGCCTACAACATATGTTGAGCTCTTGCTGACTTTATTGAGGTTTAATCTGGTTGAGAAGAGAACGTTGGAACCACCAGCAGGAGCGCTTCCTCATGGGTACGATGCCAGTAAGCAATGCGAGTTTCATTCTGGGGCATTCGGATACGACATCGAGGGTTGTCATGCTTTTAAGCACAATGTTCAAGACCTGATTGACTCGCACGATATTGAATTCACGCCGAGCGGTGTAGCTGTACGTATTGCTCCTATCCCAGTTGATGTTAAGATGACAGATGTTTCTAAAGCGGCAGTAGGTCAGAAACGTATCCTAGATTCCATGGTGTCAGAATCTCCATGCCCACAACTGTTGCCTATTCCTGGGGCAGATCTGAGAAAGAAAATGGCTAAGCATAAGGAGTGCCTTGATCAGTATGGTGAAAGTCAAGAAACCGATGTTGTATTTGCTACGAAGGGTGTTCAACAGTCAACCCGATTCCAGCGACGACAGCAACAATCTCAGCAGGGGAAAAGGCAGCAGCATCCCAATCAGCGAGGAGCTCAAAATCAGAGGCCGTTGAGGGTATTTAAGGTGCCTCCGATGCCGTATGCCGAACTTCTTCAGGTGTTGCTACGATCGCAGTTGGTTGAGAAGAGGAAGTTAGCCCCGCTGACAGGGACGCCTCCAGCAGGATATGATATCAAGGAGCGCTGTGATTTCCATTCGGGAGCACCGGGGCACAACATTGAAGATTGTCTGGCCTTCAAGCACAAAGTGCAGGATCTACTTGATAGTGCAGCAATCAGCTTCGGGCAGGACGGTCCCAAAATCATGTGAATGAAGGAGAAGGGGCTCTATAATTTGGTGGGGTCGCTAAAAGCAGATCAGGACATCATCAGGTTGCCTCTAATAATTGATTGTGAAGATAGCTGGTTCAGCAGCAAGACAGATGTGAAAGCCCGGTTCTTGGAAGCTAGCATTTTTCTTTGTTTTATCTTGTCATTTCTTTACGTTTGTAGTTTCTTTCCTGTTTTAAATTGCAATCTTGTTTGTAAAACTTGTTGTTTTCATTCAATTGATGATAATGAAATAAATATGCATGTTTTGATTAAATCCATTCGTGTTCACTAATCGTTTTTACAAGTGTCCAACGCTTGGTTAAGAGGAATCTGGGGAGGATGACGAAAATGAACGTCATGCAGCTTCCGATTGTATGCTTTTGAAATAAAACCTGATGATGATGTACAGGCATTGTTTCAAATCCCTAAACACCGGAGTTATAAGGAAGATAATCCCTTGTCAACCCCTTTGAGCCTTGTAGTAGGATTTCTTTCTGAAAACGAAAAACCCTCCATCTTCAACCTGGGGGCAGGGTAGGTGTTAGCTAATTTGGCCGAGCGTTCAAGTTGTAAAAGGGAGTGTCCGTTCGAGGATCAATCACACCTCTAGAGGTCGTACCTAAAAAACCGCAATGGTTAAATCAAGAGTGAGACAGTCACATCATTCCCCAAAAGAGTCAGACAACTAGCGTCACACGACTCGTTCGAAAAAAGAGAAAGCGAAGGAAAAAAGAATCAAAAGCCCGCTAAGTCAAGAAAACTTCAAAACAAATGACTTAGGCAAAAATGAGGGCATCCCGCTGGACTTAAAAAAATCAAAAGAAACTCAAAAGAGTCAGTCCAGGCAAAAGTTAGGGATATGAAAAGAGAAAAGATGAAAAGGATCAAAAGAAAAATCCCCAAAGGAAATACGAGTCGTGTGACCTCAAGTGCCAAAGACGAAGAGTGAGTGGTTGTCACTCCCAACAATCATAATTTCTCGAACTATCACTCCTATTTTTCAGCCTCTGAGAGGTGAGCGCTAAGGTCGAATTAGCTGAACATAGGATGGGAGAATATCAAGGAGAAAGGGTGGGTTAAAATAAACTTTGAGCCTTTATCCTTTCCTTCAAAACCGCGAACCTGACCACGTTACAACCTTCAAAAGTCCTAATTGAAGCAGGTTGTTTCGAAAGCATACTCCGGTAAAGGTCGCGTCGATTCTGACTCCTGAAAGGGTTCCTTTTACCATGTTGGTACTAATGTTGATATTCTTGATAAATGTCTTGTGCATTTTATGCCATAAATTGTTGTTTTCCTATTCCCAGTGAACAGATTGGATGTCAAAGCTGTCATATGTGTTGCATTAATACATCTTTTACGCAGAACAACTTGTTTTACTTGCGAGTAAGCGCTTGACAGCAGGAGAGTTTTCTACAATGGAAGAGTATGGTCGGGATAGAATGCAGAGCGCCCGAATGTTCCGAGAGCAGGGGCAAGCTATTATCGTAATCCCCAGTCAGGTCAGCCTTTCGAAGTCAGGTAGCCTGGGGCAATCAGGTTGAGATTCGGCAAATATCTAGTAGTCAGGGGCACTATTCTGAATCAGATAACCAGGGGCAAGGTCATTGCAGTCAGGGGCAGGCCATCGTAAGAGCGCAGAAGTTATTCTTTATTCGAAAAGCATTTGATGTGAAGTATCTCTCCGAGGTTCAGAATGCTGGGGCATTTCATATTAGACCATCAGGGAACAGATTTGCAGATTTCCTTTAGAGGACTATCCCCACAGAGGTCCCGCAGGCTGGGGCATATCAGAAGCGAAAGGATTGGTCTTCTCCGTATCACCAGGTTCATTCAGAGTTATTCGAGCAGATTCAGCCAATTTTCGAGTGCGAGGTGAATGTCGGGAAGTTGTGTTACTATCCCTTGACTCTTCAATCAGGGACTGTGAATTCAGACAGAATGTTGTTCAGCGTCAGTTGTTCCTGACCCATCGCAGATGGCCTAAAAGTTCAAATCCATGTTGACGATCACTGTGAGGCCCATCCGTGTTGGCGCATCAGTTTCCAAATCCGATCTTCATCAGTACGCAGGAAGACTCCGTCTATTTTCTCCAGCAAAGTCCAATTTTTCATTGGTATGGGTAAGCTATCCCCAGAGAAGTCTAATCATACTTGGCCCATTTGCTATTTCACAGCAGAGTTATATTCCCCAGCAGGGTGTTACTTCAACGAGGGGCGTGGTTAAGTTCCCAATTTCCCCAGCGGAGTTGATTTCACTCTTCCAGCATTTATTTTGCTGGAATAATTCTGTGATGTCCGGGTTATCCCCAGCGGAGTTGGCTTCATCTTCAGCATTTATTTTGCTGAAGTGGTTTTCTGTACCCGACTTCCACCAACAGCTCGAGCCTGCATTAGCATATTGCATGCATTATCATATTTGCATCTTACTTGCATGTCATTGTCAAAATGCGTAGCATTTCCATCCTGAATGGAGCATTACGCCATAGAAAGATTCAAACATATGCATATGCATACGAAGCATAAGTCAGGTTTTCTACCAGCCTCATATGGCGTGTGAATTACTCTGTGATCAGTTCAGGGGCATTTATCCCGCAACAGTGTTCAGACGATTCAGCGGTTTATTTGTATCTCAGATCATACAATAGTTGTGCTTTGATCAATCAGTCATCTGGTATCGGCAGACTTTTCTTCCCGTCAATTCATATTGACGATGTTTCCCCCAATAAGTGGATTTCTCCGTCCATCATTAGACGTCTTGAGTTTGAACGTGGTTTTCTTTCCGTCTATCCTTAGACGATGTGAAGTTGCGGGTGATTTCAGTAGGGTGCCAAGATGGGGTTCTCTAGCAAGTGGCTTTTCTTTTCGTCTATCAGTAGACGATGTGAAGTTTCAGGTTATTGTTCAGCGGGTTTCTTATGGTCAGATCATACAGATGGGGTGTTTCCCCAGCGAGTCTTCTCCGGCTATCTTTAGATGTTGAGGGGTTTCAAAGCAATCTTTTGGATAGTGGTTTTCTTTCTGTTTAGTGGATGAGATGACATTTCACGAGGGTTCCTGTTTGTCGATTCTTATTGACGACATGGCTCTTTGAAGGTGGTTTTCTTCCCGTCGGTCCATACTAACAAAGTGGCCCCTTTAAGGATATTGTCCTTTCCATCAAATCCCGTAGACGAAAGGATTCTGAAATTTGAGGGATGGTGTTGAAATCGATCAGGGTGTCATCCCGTCTACCCTTAGACGATGTGAGTATCGATGATGTTTCCTTCATTGTGGTTTTCTTTCCGTCTATCCTTAGACGATGTGAGTATTGAAGTTTTCCTTCGGGATTGTGGTGTCTTTCCGTCTATCCTTAGACGATGTGAGTATGGAGATTAATGGTGTCTTCCCGTCCATCCTTAGGCGATGTGAATATCGAATTTTCTTTTTGGAGATTATGGGTGTCTTTCCGTCTATCCTTAGACGATGTGAGTATTTGATCAGGATTGTCTTTCCGTCTATCATTAGACGATGTGAGCATGAAGCAGGGTGTTTTCCCGTCTATCCTTAGACGATGTGAGTATTGAAGTTTTCCTTCGGGATTGTGGTTTCTTTCCGTCTATCCTTAGGCGATGTGAGTATTGATGGTTTTCCTTCGGGATTATGGATGTCTTTCCGTCTATCCTTAGACGATGTAAGTATTGAAGTTTTCTTCAGATTTTGGGTGTCTTTCCGTCTATCCTTAGACGATGTGAGTATCAATCACGATGTCTTCCCGTCTATCATTAGACGATGTGAGTATTGATGATTCCGTCTATCCTTAGACGATGGGAGTATGGAGATTCAGGGTGTCTTTCCGTCTATCCTTAGACGATGTGAGTATCGATTATGGGTGTCTTTCCGTCTATCCTTAGACGATGTGAGTATCGATTATGGGTGTCTTTCCGTCTATCCTTAGACGATGTGAGTATTGGTCTGTTTCTTCAGATTGAGGGTGTCTTTCCGTCTATCTTTAGACGATGTGAGTATATTTCTCTTCCTGTTAATCAGTAGACGATGTAAGAGGATCAGGTGTTTTGTTGCAACCCTCGGGTTTGTTATCAGTAGCGTCACGCAGGTAACTGGCATTAAAATCAGGAGTTCTTTATCAGATGATTGATCAGTTTTGTTGCTGTGACGACTGGGCTCAGTTCTGGATTCTATTCCCCAAGCAGTTTTACAGTATATTCTCGCGGTTGGCAAATTTTCGGGTTTTATTTGTATTCAACCGTCTCGTACCTCCGAATGTTTGAAGGTTGAGCGCTCTTCAACCCTTCAGGTCCAAGTCGCTTGAATAGGGGCAGCTGTTGCACCCTAAAATTTGACCAACCGATTCTCCTATCTGGCTCGTGGTTTAAATTTGTATTCGCAAATCAGATGCATGACATTTGTGCACAGACAGAGGATATCAGAGTTACAATTTGGGTTTCATTTATCAGATATGTCAGATCCAGTCTAGGTAATCAGGGATTTATCTTTCGGGAAATTGTGCGCTCCTCGGTGTTTGCAGCTCACATGGTGGTTTTCGGGATATTCTGATACCAGGGGTTTACTGTTCGATTCGGTCTGGTCTCGCGCGCTCTTTTATGGTGGTCATTTGCATTTGTCTGCATTCTTTTAGGGTTTAATAGCTTTCTGTAGATTTTAAATAGGCTTTAGGGATTTTTTAGGATTTAAATAGGTTTTTAACATTTTTTAAATAGTTTAAATCTTTTTTTTAGAATTTTATAGATTTTTTTAAAATAGATTTAATAGTTTTTTATCATTTTTAGAATATAAAAGATTTTAAATAATTTTAATTGTTTTTAGAATAATATAAAAAGAATATAGTTTTCTTTTATTAATAATAGCTTTTTTAATAGTGTTAAATAAATGGTATAGATTTTATTAGAATTAATGGGGTTTTAATAGAATTTTAAATAGGAGTCATTAGGGTTTTAATGTTTTTAGATAATAGAGGTTATTAGAGTTTTATTAGATTTTAATCATTTTTAGAGTTAATTAGGACTTAATTGGTTTAAGTAGAGTCTAGTATTAGTTAGATTTTAATTGAGTCATTTAGATTTAATTAAAATTAGATTAGTTTAGTTGTAGAATTAATTAGTCAGGTTAATTAGTTAATTAGGTTTTGATTAGTTTTAATTGGTCTTAATCAGTTTTTATTATTCCATTTTCATATTAATTCTCTGATTCAGTTTTTAATGGGGTTTATTGTCAATTTCGTGGGCCCAGAAGGGGCTTTGGGAGGCCCATTATCAGTTTTTTTGATCCATTTTTGTCCAGAATTTTGCATGTGCCAAGTGTCCATATATAGTCGCGCCACACGTTCGCACCAGGCCCCGCCACCTCACACCTCAGAACTCCCTCATTCTGCCACACGTGGATTCCACCATCTCTCTCTCACTCCCAGAAGCACACGCGTCCCACTCACATCCTCACGTGTGACACTTGTCTCCACCTCACACCTCGCCGGAGAAGCCACCGGCGGCCATGCATCCGCCTTAACCAACTCCCGTCGGCCACCCTAACGCCTTCCGGCCACCGCAACCATCTCCGAAGCTAATTTTTGCCCAGAAATCAGTGAATCACCTCGTTCTCCTCCTTCTTCCTCCGTCCCTCTTCCTCCATTCTTCGCCGGAGAACTCGGCCACGTCGCCGGAAACTTCAAAGTTTTTTCCAGATCCTTCATCTAGGTTTTCCAGAAACCCTTCAAGTTTTCATTGTTCTTCATCTCCTCCCAGAACCTTCAAGTAATCCCCAGCAACACCTTCAATCTTCCCTCCGTTTCCAGATCGTGAGGACACTTGAGATTCTCAGAACTTCTCCAAGATCTTCAGAACTCTTCAAACGCAATTTTCCAGAATGAAGTCCAACCTCCATCGTTCTCCAGAAATCAACCTTCATCGTTCCCTTCAAGACACCTCCGATCTTCAACAAGAACACATCCCTCTTCATTGCCTCAAGAACAATCTTCCAGAACAAGATCATTCAATCAAGCAACTTCTAGAGAACCTCCAGATCTTCGTGGCGATTTCCTTTGAAGCTTCAAGAACTCCAAGAACTGGTCCTTGATTCGTCTCCAGGTACGCATCTTTTAAAGCTTGACGCTGGTTTTGCCTGATAGAATGAACGTTGATTAGGTTATTTTGTTGGAATTTAGATTTCATAGGATTTGCTTGTTTGTTTTTTTGGAGAAGGATCTGAGAGGGTCTGGTTGAAGACTCTTGTGAGTAGGGTAGAGAGTTGCAGAGAGAGCGGTGGAGTGGCGAACGGCTAGGTTAGTTTGGGTGAACAGTGACCAGAGAAATGGGGAAGGAAGTAGGGTTTTGTTGTTAGGTTTTTGGGCTAGGGTTTCAGATTGGGTTCAAGGCCCAAATGTGTTTCCTGAAGGGATACTCCCTCATTGCTAGTTCCCCCCTGCGTGTAGAATGAAAGTGTGGACTGGGCTTAGGCCCAGAGTGCTAAACGCACCCTCCATTAGCAGCCCCATTGAATTCGCACTAGATAATTACTCGTACTGCACCCCCATTTTTTGTGTGAGGAAACTGAATGTGATCATTGGGCTGGGCCCTGCGCCCATTTGCTTTTCACACCCCTAGGTTAGAGCCCATCCAGATTTTCAACTTAGCGTGCTACTATCCACACCTCCCCCTCTATTTTCTTTTATTCTTTTGTTTTCATATTCTTTAATTGTTTTGGTATCTTGTAAAATTCATAAAAAAATGAAAATAATTGATTTTCAATTTCTTGTTTTTTCTACCACCTCATATGAATGTCTAGAAAATAATGTAAAAATAAAAATGCCATTTTATTTTTGTTTGCTATTTTTAGCATATTTTCCATTTAAATGACTTTTTAATATCTTTTAGTTCATGCATGTTAGAAGAAAATTCCTAAAAAATAGTAGATTTGATCAAATAATTCCATTCTTTTTCTATATGCTCGTAATTCAATGTAGAATTTTATAGTACAAAAACATTAATTTGATCATGCATTTTATTTTTATTTGGCATTTTTGCATTTTAATTGATATTGAATAATTGGTTTGTGGCACGTCTGCCTTGTTGATTTTAGTTCTTTCATCTGGTAATGAATTTTGCTTTGGTTTTTTAGTATGTTGCACTAGACTAATGTAGGTTTCCCCTAGACTTTTGATAGATTTTTGTAGGATGTTCTGTTATTTTTTGTCTGAGCTTGAGGATAGGAGAAGTCTTGATGGCTTCTGACTTTGAAGTCCAACTGTGGTTGAACTTCAGAGATAGTTTCTTGTGGTTTGAGGATCTGTGGTTTCTTCTTGAAGATGGAGGCTGGATGAAGTCCTGTCGAAGCTTGAAAGGATGCATGGATTGAGGCCTAGTCTAGGAGCTTGCTCTCTGTTTGCGAGGTTTGAGATCCTGAAGTTTGAAGGGAATTTATGGTACTTTCCTGAGGAAGGCACTATGAATGACTTTCATTCTTTCTTCTCACCTCTTTCTCAAGTATCCAATGATGTCGGAACCTTCATGTGAGTTTAGTTTCTCCTGAGGAGGAATGTAAACTGATCACAGTTGTTGTGCCACACAGGATACGATTCCTAAGTGGAAGCCTCCTAGTACTTTCCTGAGGAAGGTCCTATGGGTCTGTTCACTTAGTTCCCTTAGTTCATATAGGCTTTCTTAAATATCCAATGATGCTGGAGCCTTCATGTGAGTTTAGTTTCTCCTGAGGAGGAATGTAAACTGATCACAGTTGTTGAGTCGCATAGGATATGATTCCTGAGTGGTAACCTCCTGGTACTTTCCCGAGGAAGGCACTATGAGTTTGTCTGCTTAGCTCCCTTTCTTTGGTAAGCTTGTTCTGAAGCTTGAAGACTGGGATTGATTCCTCTTGCTTAGGGTTTTGCATAGGGTTTCGCTTAGAGGTTTGCTTAGGGCTTTGCTTAGATATTTGCCTTGTTTAGGGCTTTGCTTAGATATTTGATTAGGGTTTCGCTTAGGGTTTTGCTTAGAGTTTTGCTTAGGTTTTTGCATAGAGCTTTGTTTAGGGGTCCTGCTCAGGGTTTTTGTTTAAGTTGTAGATAGGAGCGTGTCAGGCTGGTTCGCCTTCTCTTTGTGTTGTTTGACTTGTGTGGTGTTGTGTTGCATTAGATTTAGGGGTTCATCTAGATATTTCTGAGATAGGTGCATTTTAGAAATAGGCTTTGTGTGCATGAGAAGTTGAGGTGGTCCTCCTTCTGCTTGTTTGTTATTGAGTGGCTTTGCTTGCTGGTATTTGGTTGAGCTAAGCTCCCTTACCTCTGTAGTTTGCGGCCTTCGTGCCTTGTTTGTTTGGTTGTTGCATTCATGCATATTTCCAGCATTTCTTTACTTTGCAGTTAATCCCTGTTTGCTGTTTAGTCTTGTTGCCATGATCCCTTAGGAGCTCTAACTTCTCCGCTGCGGAGTCGTTATGATAGACATTAGGATGGTCAACCAGGCATGATAACATTAGGTAGATTCCCCTTTTCAGCCATAGTTTTAGGGTGTCTTTTCCCTTTTTCAATAGGAGCTCTTGAGTAGCTGGTGTCGTAGTTAGCCGAACTACAGCTGCTTTGATTCCTCGTACCAGACGAGGATATGTAGGCATAGGATGCGATATCCTAGCGAGCACACTAACAACTAACCTTTTGTTCTCTCGTGGCTGTGCGATCGAGACTTTCCCGCTGACGACTAATTGTTATCCTTTTCTCTTGCCCGAGTGCATTTGAGACCAGATCGTAGTTGTAGGTTCCCGAACCTTTAGAACCAGTTTATTTTCTCACTGCTGTGTGAGAACCCCCCAGGTTAGCCGTAGTCATTCGAACTACGTTTGCTCTGATCTTCCATGCCGTGTGGAAGTACGTAGGCACAGGACGCGATGTCTTGGCGAGCAACCTTCCCCCCGTTTAGACGTAGGTAGTCGAACTACGTTGACTCTGACTTTCCCATTGCACGAGGGAGTACGTAGGCCCAGAACACCGTATGTTCTGTCGAGTCCTGTCCTTTTCTTTTTCCTTTCAGACTGACCATCAGCGTAGATAGATAAATACACCCTTTTCCTATAAACACCAAGCGTGGATCCCATCGAGTACGATGGACGTGAGGGGTGCTAATACCTTCCCCTTGCATAACCGACTCCCGAATCCAGGTTTTGGTTGCGATGACCATACCTTTCCCGTCTTTTGCGAGGTTTACTTCGAGCGTTTCCTTTCCCTCCTTTGGGATAAATAACGCACGGTGGCGACTCTCCTGTCAAGCCGGTGCCGATTTTCGCAGTAGCGACAGCTGGCGACTCTGCTGGGGACCTTAT
>OZ012737.1:266738760-266743760 GCA_963859935.3 Lathyrus sativus | reverse complement strand
TCTATCTATCTATCTATCTATCTATCTATCTATCTATCTATCTATCTATCTATCTATCTATCTATCTATCTATCTATCTATCTATCTATCTATCTATCTATCTATCTATCTATCTATCTATCTATCTATCTATCTATCTATCTATCTATCTATCTATCTATCTATCTATCTATCTATCTATCTATCTATCTATCTGTCTATCTATCTGTCTATCTATCTGTCTGTCTATATGTCTATCTATCTGTCTATCTATCTATCTATCTATCTATCTGTCTATCTGTCTATCTATCTGTCTTTCTGTCTATCTAACTATATGTCTATATATCAATCTATCTATCTATCTGTCTATCTATCTATTTGTCTGTCTATCTTTCTATCTGTCTATCTGTTTGTCTATCTGTCTATCTGTTTGTCTATTTGTCTATCTGTTTGTCTATCTATCTATCTGTCGCTCTGTCTATATGTCCATCTGTCTATCTGTCTATCTGCCTATCTGTCTATCTACCTATCTGTATATCTGTCTATCTGTCTATCTGCCTATCTGTCTATCTACCTATCTGTATATCTGTCTATCTGTTTATCTGCCTATCTGCCTATCTGTCTATCTGTCTATCTGTCTATCTGTCTATCTATCAATCTATCTATCTGTCTATCTGTCTATCTATCTATCTGCCAATCTACCTATCTGTCTATCTATTTGTCTATATGTCTATCTGTCTATCTGTCTATCTGTCTATCTGTCTATCTATCTGTCTATCTGTCTCTCTATCTATCTATCTATCTGTCATTCTGTCTATCTATCTATCTGTAAATCTGTCTATCTATCTATCTATCTATCTATCTATCTATCTATCTATCTATCTATCTATCTATCTATCTATCTATCTATCTATCTATCTATCTATCTATCTATCTATCTATCTATCTATCTATCTATCTATCTATCTATCTATCTATCTATCTATCTATCTATCTATCTATCAATCTATCTATCTATCTATCTATCTATCTATCTGTCTATCTGTCTATCTGTCTCTCTATCTGTCTATCTATCTATCTGTCTGTCTATCTATCTGTTTATCTGTCTATTTATCTATATGTCTATCTGTCAATCTATTTATCTGTCTATCTGTCTATCTATCTATTTGTCTATCTATCTATATGTCTATCTGTTTATCTTTCTATTTGTCTATCTGTTTGTCTATCTGTCTATCTGTTTATCTCTCTATTTGTCTATCTGTCTATCTGTCTATGTCTATCTGTCTATCTATCTACCTATCTATCTATATAACTATCTATCTATCTATCTACCTATCTATCTATCTATCTATCTAACTATCTATCTATCTATCTATCTATCTATCTATCTATCTATCTATCTATCTATCTATCTATCTATCTATCTATCTATCTATCTATCTATCTATCTATCTATCTATCTATCTATCTATCTATCTATCTATCTATCTATCTATCTATCTATCTATCTGTCTATCTGTCTATCTGTCTCTCTATCTGTCTATCTATCTATCTGTTTGTCTATCTATCTGTTTATCTGTCTATTTATCTATATGTCTATCTGTCAATCTATCTATCTGTCTATCTGTCTATCTATCTATTTGTCTATCTGTCTATATGTCTATCTGTTTATCTGTCTATTTGTCTATCTGTCTATCTGTTTGTCTATTTGTCTATCTGTTTATCTCTCTATTTGTCTATCTGTCTATCTGTCTATGTCTATCTGTCTATCTATCTACCTATCTATCTATCTAACTATCTATCTATCTATCTACCTATCTATCTATCTATCTATCTAACTATCTATCTATCTATCTATCTGTCTGTCTATCTGTCTATCTCTCTGTCTATCTGTCTATCTATCTATCTGTCTATCCATCTTTCTATCTATCTGTCTATCTATCTATCTATCTGTCTATCTATCTATCTATCTGTCTATCTATCTATCTATCTATCTATCTATCTATCTATCTATCTATCTATCTATCTATCTGCCTATCTGCCTATCTATCTGTCTATCTATCTATCTGTCTATCTGTCTATCTGCATATCTGTCTATCTGTCTATCTGTCTATCTGTCTATTTGTCTATCTATCTATCTATTTGTCTATTTGTCTATCTATCTATCTGCATATCTGCCTATCTGTCTATCTATCTGTCTATCTGCATATCTGTCTATCTTTCTATCTGCCTATCTGTCTCTCTATCTATCTATCTCTCTATCTGTCTATCTATCTATCTGTCTATCTATCTATTTATCTATATGTCTATCTGTCTATCTATCTATCTATCTATCTGTCTATCTGTTTATCTGTCTATTTGTCTATCTGTTTGTCTATCTGTCTATCTGTTTATCAATCAATCTGTCTATTTGTCTATCTGTCTATGTCTATCTGTCTATCTGTCTATCTATCTTTCTATCTGTCTATCTGTCTATCTGTCTATCTATCTGACTATCTGTCTATCGATATATCTATCTGTCTATCTGTCTATCTGTCTATTTGTCTATCATTCTATCTGTTTATCTGTCTATCTGTCTATCTATTTGTCTATCTGTCTATCTGTTTATCTCTCTATATGTCTATCTGTCTATCTGTCTATGTCTATCTGTCTATCTATCTTTTTATCTGTCTATCTGTCTATCTATCTGACTATCTGTCTATCTGTCTATCGATATATCTATCTGTCTATCTGTCTATGTGTCTATTTGTCTATCTGTCTATCCGTCTATCTGTCTATCTATCTATCTGTCTATATGTCTATCTGTCTATATGTCTATATGTCTATTTGTCTATCTGTCTATCCGTATATCTGTCTATCTGTCTATCTGTCTATCTATCTGTCTATCTGTCTATCTGTCTATTTGTTTGTCTATCTGTCTATCTGTCTATCTGTCTATCTGTCTATCTATCTATCTGTCTTCATGTCTATCTGTCTATCTATCTATCTATCTGTCTATCTATCTGTCTATTTGTCTATCTGTCTATCTATCTATCTATCTGTCTATCTATTTGTCTATCTGTCTATCTATCTATTTGTCTATCTATCTATCTATCTATCTGTCTATCTATCTGGCTATCTATTTGTCTATCTCTTTATCTATCTGTCTATCTGTCTATCTCTCTATCTATTTGTCTGTCTGTCTATCTGTCTATCTGTCTATCTGTTTATCTATCTGTCTATCTATCTATCTATCTATCTATCTATATGTTTGTCTATCTGTCTATCTGTCTATCTATCTATCTATCTCTCTGTCTGTCTATCTGTCTATCTGTCTATCTATCTATCTATCTATCCATCCATCTATCTATCTATCTATCTATCTATCTATCTATCTATCTATCTATCTATCTATCTATCTATCTATCTATCTATCTATCTATCTATCTATCTATCTATCTATCTATCTATCTATCTATCTATCTATCTATCTATCTATCTATCTATATGTCTATCTATCTGTCTATCTATCTGTCTGTCTATATGTTTATCTATCTGTCTATCTATCTATCTATCTGTCTATCTGTCTATCTGTCTATCTATCTGTCTTTCTGTCTATCTAACTATATGTCTATATATCAATCTATCTATCTATCTGTCTATCTATCTATCTGTCTGTCTATCTTTCTATCTGTCTATCTGTTTGTCTATCTGTCTATCTGTTTGTCTATTTGTCTATCTGTTTGTCTATCTATCTATCTGTCGCTCTGTCTATCTGTCCATCTGTCTCTCTGTCTATCTGTCTATCTGTCTATCTGTCTATTTGTCTATCTGTCTATCTGTCTATCTGCCTATCTGTCTATCTACCTATCTGTATATCTGTATATCTATCTATCTGTTATTCTGTCTATCTGTCTATTTGTCTATCTGTCTATCTATCTATCTATCTGTCTATCTGTCTATCTATCTATCTGCCAATCTACCTATCTGTCTATCTATTTGTCTATATATCTATCTGTCTATCTGTCTATCTGTCTATCTGTCTATCTATCTGTCTATTTTTCTCTCTATCTATCTATCTATCTGTCATTCTGTCTATCTATCTATCTATCTGTAAATCTGTCTATCTATCTATCTATCTATCTATCTGTCTATCTATCTATCTATCTATCTATCTATCTATCTATCTATCTATCTATCTATCTATCTATCTATCTATCTATCTATCTATCTATCTATCTATCTATCTATCTATCTATCTATCTATCTATCTATCTATCTATCTATCTATCTATCTATCTATCTATCTATCTATCTATCTATCTATCTATCTATCTATCTATCTATCTATCTATCTGTCTATCTGTCTATCTGTCTCTCTATCTGTCCATCTATCTATCTGTCTGTCTATCTATCTGTTTATCTGTCTATTTATCTATATGTCTATCTGTCACTCTATCTATCTGTCTATCTATCTATCTGTCTATATGTCTATCTGTTTATCTGTCTATCTGTCTATCTGTTTGTCTATCTGTCTATCTGTTTATCTCTCTATTTGTCTATCTGTCTATCTGTCTATGTCTATCTGTCTATCTATCTACCTATCTATCTATCTAACTATCTATCTATCTATCTACCTATCTATCTATCTATCTATTTAACTATCTATCTATCTATCTATCTGTCTGTCTATCTGTCTATCTGTCTATCTCTCTGTCTATCTGTCTATCTATCTATCTGTCTATCTATCTATCTATCTATCTGTCTATCTATCTATCTATCTGTCTATCTATCTATCTATCTGTCTATCTATCTATCTATCTATCTATCTATCTATCTATCTATCTATCTATCTATCTATCTATCTATCTATCTATCTATCTATCTATCTATCTATCTATCTATCTATCTATCTATCTGCCTATCTGCCTATCTATCTGTCAATCTGTCTATCTGTCTATCTGTCTATCTGTCTATCTGCCTATCTGCATATCTGTCTATCTGTCTATCTGTCTATCTGTCTATCTGTCTATCTGTCTATC
>OZ012737.1:266726260-266731260 GCA_963859935.3 Lathyrus sativus | reverse complement strand
TCTATCTATCTATCTATCTATCTATCTATCTATCTATCTATCTATCTATCTATCTATCTATCTATCTATCTATCTATCTATCTATCTATCTATCTATCTATCTATTTATCTATCTATCTATCTATCTATCTATCTATCTATCTATCTATCTATCTATCTATCTATCTATCTATCTATCTATCTATCTATCTATCTATCTATCTATCTATCTATCTATCTATCTATCTATCTATCTATCTATCTATCTATCTATCTATCTATCTATCTATCTATCTATCTATTTATCTATCTATCTATCTATCTATCTGTCTGTCTATCTGTCTATCTATCTATCTATCTATCTATCTATCTGTCTATTTGTCTATTTGTCTTTCTATCTGTCTATCTGTCTATCTATCTGTATATCTGTCTATCTGTCTATCGATCTATCTATCTGTCTATCTATCTATCTATCTATCTGTCTATCTGTCTATCTGTCTATCTGCCTATCTGTCTATCTGTCTATCTGTCTATTTGTCTATCTGTCTATCTGTCTATCTGTCTCTCTATCTGTCTATCTATCTATTTGTCTGTCTATCTATCTGCTTATCTATCTATTTATCTATATGTCTATCTGTGTATCTATCTATCTGTCTATCTGTCTATCTATCTATCTGTCTATCTGTCTATATGTCTATCTGTTTATCTGTCTATCTGTCTATCTATTTGTCTATATGTTTATCTGTTTATCACTCTATCTGTCTATCTGTCTATCTGTCTATGTCTATTTGTCTATCTATCTTCCTATCTATCTATCTAACTATCTGTCTATCTGTCTAGCTGTCTATCTATCTATCTATCTATCTATCTATCTATCTGTCTATATTTCTATCTATTTATCTGTCTATATTTCTATCTATTTATCTGTCTATCTATCTATCTATCTGTCTATCTATCTATCTATCTATCTATCTATCTATCTATCTATCTATCTATCTATCTATCTATTTATCTATCTATCTATCTTTCTATCTGTCTATCTGTTTATCTGTCTATCTCTCTGTCTATCTGTCTATCTATCTATCTATGTATCTATCTATCTGTCTATCTATCTATCTATCTGTCTATCTATATATCTATTTATCTGTCTATCTGTGTATCTATCTGTCTATCTGTCTATCTGTCTATCAATCTATCTATCTGTCTATCTATCTATCTGTCTATTTGTCTATCTGTCTATCTGTCTATCTGTCTATCTGTCTATCTATCTATTCGTCTATTTGTCTATCTGTCTATCTGTCTATTTGTCTATCTATCTATCTGTCTATCTATCTATCTATCTATCTATCTATCTATCTATCTATCTATCTATCTATCTATCTATCTATCTACCTACTTATCTATCTATCTATCTATCTATCTATCTATCTATCTATCTATCTATCTATCTATCTATCTATCTATCTATCTATCTATCTATCTATCTATCTATCTATCTATCTATCTATCTATCTATCTATCTATCTATCTATCTATCTATCTATCTATCTGTCTATCTATCTATCTATCTATCTATCTATCTATCTATCTATCTATCTATCTATCTATCTATCTATCTATCTATCTATCTATCTATCTATCTATCTATCTATCGGTCTATCTATCTGTCTATCTGTCTATCTATCTGTTTATCTGTCTATCTGTCTATATGTCTATCTGTCTATATGTCTATCTGTCTATTTGTCTATCATTCTATCTGTTTATTTGTCTATCTGTCTATCTGTTTGTCTATCTGTCTATCTGTTTATCTCTCTATCTGTCTATCTGTCTATCTGTCTATGTCTATCTGTCTATCTGTCTATCTATCTTGCTATCTGTCTATCTGTCTATCTATCTGACTATCTGTCTATCTGTCTATCGATATATCTATCTGTCTATCTGTCTATTTGTCTATCTGTCTATCTGTCTATCTGTCTATCTGTCTATCTGTCTATCTGTCTATTTGTCTATATCTGTCTATCTGTCTATCTGCCTATCTGTCTATCTATCTGTCTATCTGTCTATCTGTCTATCTGTTTGTCTGTCTGTCTATCTGTCTATCTGTCTATCTATCTATCTATCTGTCTATCTATCTGTCTATCTGTCTATCTATCTACCTGTCTATCTATCTATCTATCTATCTATCTATCTATCTATCTATCTATCTATCTATCTATCTATCTATCTATCTATCTATCTATCTATCTATCTATCTATCTATCTATCTATCTATCTATCTATCTATCTATCTATCTATCTATCTATCTATCTATCTATCTATCTATCTATCTATCTATCTATCTGTCTATCTATCTGTCTATCTGTCTATCTATCTGTCTATCTGTCTATCTGTCTATATGTCTATCTGTCTATATGTCTATCTGTCTATTTGTCTATCATTCTATCTGTTTATTTGTCTATCTGTCTATCTGTTTGTCTATCCGTCTATCTGTTTATCTCTCTATCTGTCTATCTGTCTATGAGTCTATGTCTATCTGTCTATCTGTCTATCTGTCTATCTATCTTGCTATCTGTCTATCTGTCTATCTATCTGACTATCTGTCTATCTGTCTATCGATATATCTATCTGTCTATCTGTCTATTTGTCTATCTGTCTATCTGTCTATCTGTCTATCTGTCTATCTGTCTATATCTGTCTATCTGTCTATCTGTCTATCTGTCTACCTGTCTATATCTGTCTATCTGTCTATCTGTCTATCTGCCCATCTGTCTATCTATCTGTCTATTTGTCTATCTGTCTATCTGTTTGTCTATCTGTTTATCTGTCTATCTATCTATCTATCTGTCTATCTATCTGTCTATCTGTCTATCTATCTATCTATCTATCTATCTGTCTATCTATCTATCTATCTATCTATCTATCTATCTATCTATCTATCTATCTATCTATCTATCTATCTGTCTATCAATCTATCTATCTATCTATCTATCTATCTATCTATCTATCTATCTATCTATCTGTCTATCTGTCTATATATCTGTCTGTCTGTCTATCTGTCTATCTGTCTATCTATATGTTTGTCTGTCTATCTAACTATCTATCTATCTATCTATCTGTCTATCTGTCTATCTATTTGTCTGTCTGTCTATCTGTCTATCTATCTATCTGTCTATCTATGAATCTATCTATCTATTTGTCTATCTATCTATCTGTCTGTCTATCTGCCTATCTGTCTATCTATCTATCTATCTATCTGTCTATCTGTGTATCTATCTGTCTATCTGTCTATATGTCTATCGATCTATCTATCTATCTATCTGTCTATATGTCTATCTGTCTATGTGTCTAACTGTCTATTTGTCTATCTGTCTATCTGTCTATCTGTCTATTCGTCTATTTGTCTATCTGTCTATTTGTCTATCTGTCTATCTATCTATCTATCTATCTATCTATCTATCTATCTATCTATCTATCTATCTATCTATCTATCTATCTATCTATCTATCTATCTATCTATCTATCTATCTATCTATCTATCTATCTATCTATCTATCTATCTATCTATCTATCTATCTGTATGTCTTCCTATCTGTCTATTTGTATATCTATCTGTCTATCTGTCTATCTGTCTATATGTCTATATGTCTATATGTCTATCTGTCTATTTGTCTATCATTCTATCTGTTTATTTGTCTATCTGTCTATCTGTTTGTCTATCTGTCTATCTGTCTATCTGTTTATGTCTATCTGTCTATCTGTTTGTCTATCTGTTTATCTGTCTATCTGTCTATGTCTATCTGTCTATATGTCTATCTGTCTAACTATCTTTCTATCTGTCTATCTGTCTATCTATCTGACTATCTGTCTATCTGTCTATCGATATATCTATCTGCCTATCTGTCTATTTGTCTATCTGTCTATCTGTCTATCTGTCTATCTGTCTATCTGTCTATCTGTCTATCTGTCTATCTGTCTATTTGTTTGTCTATCTGTCTATCTGTCTATCTATCTCTCTATCTGTCTATCTATCTGTCTATCTATCTGTCTATCTGTCTATCTATCTATCTGTTTATCTATCTATCTATCTATCTATCTATCTGTCTATCTATCTGTCTATAAATCTATCTGTCTATCTGTCTATCTATCTGTCTGTCTATCTGTCAATCCGTCTATCTATATGTCTGTCTGTCTATCCATCTATCTATCTATCTATCTATCTATCTATATGTCTATCTATCTGTCTATCTATCTATCTATCTATCTGTCTGTCTATCTGTCTATCTGTCTATCTATCTGTCTCTCTGTCTATCTGTCTATCTATCTGTCTATCTATCAATCTATCTATCTATTTGTCTATCTATCTATCTATCTGTCAGTCTATCTGTCTATCTGTCTATCTGTCTATCTATTTGTCTACCTGTCTATCTGTTTGTCTATCTGTCTATCTGTTTGTCTATCTGTCTATTTGTCTATTTGTCTATCTGTCCATCTGTCTCTCTGTCTATCTGTCTATCTGTCTATCTGTCTATCTGTCTATCTATCTGTCTATCTGTCTTTCTGTCTATCTGTCTATATGTCTATCTGTCTATCTGTCTATTTGTCTATCATTCTATCTGTTTATTTGTCTATTTGTCTATCTGTTTGTCTATTTGTCTATCTGTTTATCTCTCTATCTGTCTATCTGCTATCTGTCTATGTCTATCTGTCTATTTGTCTATCTATCTTTCTATCTGTCTATCTATCTATCTATCTGACTATCTGTCTATCTGTCTATCGATATATCTATCTGTCTATCTTCCTATTTGTCTATCTGTCTATCTGTCTACCTGTCTATCTGTCTATCTGTCTATCTGTATATCTGTCTATATCTGTCTATCTATCTATCTGTCTATCTGCCTATCTGTTTATCTATCTGTCTATCTGTCTATCTGTCTATCTGTTTGTCTATCTGTCTATCTGTCTATCTGTCTATCTATCTATCTGTCTATCTATCTGTCTATCTGTCTATCTATCTATCTGT
>OZ012737.1:266701260-266708760 GCA_963859935.3 Lathyrus sativus | reverse complement strand
TGGCAGCGAAGCTTCGCCAGGCGAAGCCTAGCGAGCTGTAGCGAAGCAAGTCAGAAGCTAACACCCTGTCTTCGCTGGCAAGTTCGCCAGGCGAAGTGAGTTGGCGAAGGTTCGCCAGGCGAGTGTGTAGCGAGCCTCAGCGAGTAATTCCAGAATTACTCCCAGTGGACTTTGCTAGGAAGTTCTCCAGGCGAAGGCCAGCGAGCATTCGCTGCGTGGCTTCGCCAGGCGAAGGTTGGCGAACCTGGCAGTGTTGTTTGTTTTGCTGTTTGTTCATAGCATGATTTTTAGCCGATTCAATTATGATTAATGCCTATATGAATGATTGATGCGTGAACTGTTTTGACATGTCGTGCTGTGGGTAGCCGAAAGGCGTGAATCCTAGATTGTAGAGCCAAAGGTGAATCTTGAACGTTTGATAATCTTGTGTATTTGCCTGAATTGAATAGAAACGCATTGATAGGCTGATATGTGTGTAAACCATGTGTGAAATGGTGCATAATGTGAATGCATGATAGATATATGCGATGTATGTGATAAATGTCATGAGTATGTTTGTGAACATAGTATGCATTCTGTGTTGATCGATCCCTCGGAGGATTAGCATTGTGTAGCATCTTAGTATGCATTTGTGTGTTGATTGATCCCTCGGAGGATTTGCAGAACCTCGTATGATACGATGGTTACATTAGATTCCTTGGAGAATCAGTTGCATTGTGTGATTCCTTGGAGAATCGGTTGCATTGTGTGGTTCCTCGGAGAATCGGTCATAACATGTAATCCCGTGGAGGATTGGCTAGAGTATTTGATTCCGTGGAGAATCTGCTGAATATTCGATTCCGTGGAGAATCTGATGAATATTTGATTCCGTGGAGAATCTGCTGAGTACTTGATTCCGTGGAGAATTTGCTGAATACTCGATTCCTTAGAGAATCTGTTGAAATGAGTCGGTACCGCATTTGCATCTGCATAGAGTCGTGTGTCGGTCTCTATGAGTTGCATGAGTCATCTGTGTATGATGCATTGGTTGTATGAATGTAACTGTGTATGTTATATATGATTGTTTGGAGGAACATATAGTGAATGTTCATGTGTATGTGTAGAGACATAATTATTTGTATATGCTTAATGTGGTGAGAACATAATTTGAGTATAACTTGTACAAATATGAGTATATGTTTATATACAATTTTATGCATTAATTGTTATGATATTGTTTCTCACCCTTCTGCTGTTTTATAATGCTCTATGAGGCATTGCAGAGTAGGAAGCTGGAGGTTCTTTTTGTGAAGCGATGTCTTCATTCTTTTTGGTCAATGGCTCTGATATGTAACATCTGGGTAGTTAGGAAGCCTTTGGCTCTTTTGAAGTTATGTTGTTTTGATTCTTTTGTGATACATATGTGTATGTATCTGCTGTGGATATGTTATAAAGCATGAATTGATTAAATGGTTGTATATACTTTTATGAATGTGATTGATTCAATATTTGGATGTTTCCGCTATTAGTCTAAATATTGAGATGTGGGTTACCCATTGTTGCATATCTATTTTGAGCAGGTATCGTATGTGTTTAATTTCATGATAATGTAATGCGCCTCTTATATACCATGTTTTAATTAAACTCTGATGAAATAAATTTTCTAAGTGCCTAATTAATATATTTGATTAATTTGGGGGTATAGAAAGGGGGTGTTACATTAAGTGGTATCAGAGCCAGTGTTGAGTCAGTCGTGTCTGTCTTGTTGTTGTGTTGGTTGAACGGTTGTTTAACCTTGTTGTTATTTTTGGGAATCCTCAGAATATGGCAGGTCGTAATGACAATGCTATGGCAGCGGCGTTAGAGGCTATGGCCAGAGCTGTGCAGGGTGCACCTAACGTGAATGCGAATGATGAGTTCAGGAAGAACCAACCACCGGTGTTCAAAGGGAGATTTGATCCGGATGGTGCTCAGATATGGTTAAAGGAAATTGAGAGGATCTTTAGGGTGATGGATTATGCTGAAGGGAACAAAGTGAGACTAGGGACTCACATGCTGAGAGAAGAGGCTGATGACTGGTGGGTCAGTATGAGGCAAGTTCTTGAGGTCGACGATGAGGAGATTACGTGGGATTTATTTCGTACTGAGTTTCTAAGGAAGTATTATCCCAAAAGTGTTAAAGGGAAGAGAGAAATGGAATTTCTGGAGTTGAAACAAGGTAATATGTCGGTGGTGGACTACACCGCTAAGTTTACTGAGTTAGTGAAGTTTCACCCTCACTATGATGCGGTTACGGCGGAATTTTCCAAATGTATCAAGTATGAGAATGGCTTGCGCCCTGAGATAAAGCAAGCAGTGGGTTATCAAAGGATACGCAGATTTTCAGATTTGACCGAGTGTTGTAGAATTTATGAAGAAGACAGTAGAGCTCGTTCTACTCATTATAAGGGTTGAGCGAGAGGAGAGGGAAGCAGCAACTACGAAGCAGACCTTATGTGACGCCTGCTGATAAGGGCAAACATAGGGGAAACTTTGATAGGAGACCCGGAGGAGGTTCCGGTGCGATCAAATGTTTTAAGTGTGGCGTGATGGGCCACAAGTCTTATGATTGTGGAAAGTTCAAGGCGAAGTGTTCCAACTGTGGGCTCCTTGGACATGATGCAGCAGAGTGTAGAAAGAATGCTGTGAAGTGTTTTAATTGTGGCGAAGTGGGTCACATTAGCCCGAATTGTACCAAACCGAAGCAAGCTCTGGCGGGCGGAAAAGTATTCGCATTAGCAGGTTCAGACTCTACTAATGCGGCGGATCGTTTGATTAAAGGTACATGCTTTATTAATGATATGCCTTTAGTTGCTATTATTGATACTGGAGCGACTCACTCGTTCATTTCTCTTGCGTGTGCTAAGCGGTTGGATTTGTGTATGGTTTCTTTGAGTAGTGGTATGGTTATTGGGACTCCCGCTTCGGGGTCGGTAACTACTTCTTTGGTGAGTGCAAGTTGTCCTTTGACCATGTATGGTAAGGACTTCATTATGGATTTAGTGTGTTTGCCGTTGGAAGGTTTGGACGTAATCTTGGGTATGAACTGGTTGCAATTTAATAGAGTTCATCTGGATTTCTATCACAAGTTAGTAAGGTTTCCTTCTTTGGAAGATGGTGAAAACGAGAGTTTTCTTTCCACTAAAGAGTTGAAGAAACTTTTAGCGGACGAAGCTCAGTTGTTTGGTTTGTTTGCATCGTTGTCGGTGGAGAGCAAAGTTGAGCTCGACGTGTTTCCTGTGGTTTGTGAATTTCCTGAAGTGTTTCCGGAAGATGTTGTGGATGTGCCGCCAAAGAGAGAGGTTGAATTTTCTATTGATCTAGTTCCGGGTACTAGACCGATTTCGATGGCCCCGTATCGGATGTCGGCATCGGAGTTGGTGGAATTGAAGAAGCAGTTGAATGATTTGTTGGATAAGAGATTTGTAAGACCGAGCGTTTCTCCTTGGGGTGCGCCGGTATTGTTGGTAAAGAAGAAGGATGGTAGTATGCGATTGTGTATTGATTATCGGCAGTTGAATAAGGTGACGATTAAGAACAAGTATCCGCTTCCAAGAATTGATGATTTGATGGACCAATTAGTTGGAGCCCGTGTTTTTAGTAAGATTGATTTGAGATCCGGTTATCACCAGATTCGGGTTAAGGAAGAAGATATTTCGAAGACGGCTTTTAGAACACGATATGGTCACTATGAGTATACGGTGATGCCATTCGGAGTTTCTAATGCGCCGGGTGTTTTCATGGAATATATGAACCGTATTTTCCATGAGCAGTTGGATCGTTTTGTGGTAGTGTTTATCGATGACATTTTGATTTATTCTAAGTCTCGAGAGGAACACGAAGAACATTTAAGGATTGTGTTGCGGATTTTGAAAGAGAAGAAGTTGTACGCAAAGTTGTCTAAGTGTGAGTTTTGGTTGTCGGAGGTGAGTTTTCTTGGACATATTATTTCCGGAAATGGTATTAGTGTGGATCCATCCAAGATCGATGCGGTAATGCAATGGGAGACTCCAAGATCGGTTACGGAAATTCGAAGCTTTTTGGGCTTGGCCGGTTACTACCGGAGGTTTATCGAAGGATTTTCAAAGTTAGCACTTCCGTTAACGCAGTTGACTTGTAAAGGAAAGGCTTTTATTTGGGATGTTAATTGTGAAGAGAGTTTCATGGAATTAAAGAGAAGGTTAACGATAGCGCCATTTTTGATTTTGCCGAATCCTACGGAACCTTTTGTGGTTTATTGCGATGCTTCTTTGTCAGGATTGGGTGGTGTATTGATGCAAGATGGGAAGGTCGTGGCGTATGCTTCTAGGCAGTTGAGAGTGCATGAAAAGAATTATCCTACTCATGATTTGGAGTTAGCGGCCGTGGTGTTCGTTTTGAAAATTTGGAGGCACTATCTTTATGGTGCAAGATTTGAAGTTTTTAGCGATCACAAGAGTTTGAAGTATTTGTTTGATCAGAAGGAATTGAATATGAGGCAAAGGAGATGGCTAGAACTTTTGAAGGACTATGATTTTGGTTTAAATTATCATCCGGGTAAGGCGAATGTGGTAGCAGATGCCTTAAGTCGGAAGTCGTTGCACGTGTCTACTTTGATGATTAGAGAGTGGGAACTCTTGGAGAACTTTAGAGATTTGAGTTTGGTTTGTGAGTTAACACCGAGTAGTGTGAAGCTTGGTATGTTGCATGTCACGAATGATTTCCTTACTACAGTGTGTGAAAAGCAAAAGTTGGATTTGAAATTTGTGGATTTGATGATGAATGGAAATGAAGATTTCAACGTTGATGAATTAGGAGTTTTGAGGTTTCGAGGACGTATTTGTATTCCCGATGACGCGGATTTGAAAAAGATGATATTGGAAGAGGGACATCGGAGTAACTTAAGTATTCATCCGGGAGCGAATAAGATGTATCAGGATTTGAAGAAGATCTTTTGGTGGTCTGGATTGAAAAGCGATGTTGCTCGTTTTGTGTACTCGTGTTTGACTTGTCAGAAGTCTAAGGTGGAGCATCAGAAGCCTAGTGGATTGATGCAACCGTTGGATATTCCGGAATGGAAATGGGATAGTATATCGATGGATTTTGTTACGGGATTGCCGAATACTCAAAGAGGACATAATGCTATTTGGGTGATTGTTGATAGGCTTACTAAATCGGCTCACTTTATTCCGATTGATATTACTTATTCTTTGGAAAGGTTAGCCGAGATTTATGTTGGCACTATTGTGAAGCTTCATGGAGTTCCTAAGAGTATTGTGTCGGATAGAGATCCTAGATTTACTTCAAGATTTTGGGAGAGTTTGCAAGGTGCTTTGGGTTCTAAGTTGAGATTGAGTTCGGCATATCATCCGCAAACGGATGGTCAAACCGAGAGGACGATTCAATCGTTAGAAGATCTGTTGCGTGCTTGTGTGCTTGAACAAGGTGGTGCGTGGGACAGTTATTTAGCGTTGATTGAGTTCACCTATAATAACAGTTTCCATTCGAGTATCGGTATGGCGCCGTTTGAGGCTTTATATGGGCGGAGATGTCGAACACCTCTGTGTTGGCATGAGACGGGTGAAAGGTCGGTAGTTGGTCCTGAAATGGTACAGCAAACGACGGAAAAGGTGAAATTTATTCGGGAAAAGATGAGAGCTTCTCAGAATAGACAGAAAAGTTATCATGATAAAAGGAGAAAGGATCTCGAGTTTCAAGAGGGAGACCATGTGTTTTTGAGAGTTACACCGGTTGCGGGTGTGGGTCGTGCTTTGAAGTCGAGAAAGCTGACTTCTCGTTTTATTGGTCTGTATCAGATTATCGCACGGGTTGGTGATGTGGCGTATCGTGTGGCGTTGCCTCCGAACCTTTCGAATTTGCATGATGTATTCCATGTCTCGCAACTTCGGAAGTATGTTCCAGATCCGTCACATGTGATCCCAATGGATGAAGTTGAAGTAAGAGATAACCTTACAGTTGAAGTTTTACCGGTTAGTATTTTGGACCGTGAAGTTAAGAAACTAAGAGGCAAGGATATTGCGCTTGTGAAAGTGTCCTGGGGAGGTGCCGCGGAAGGCAACATGACTTGGGAATTGGAGAGCAAGATGCGAGGATCGCATCCAGAGTTGTTTGAATAAGGTAATATTTTCGAGGACGAAAATTTCTAAAGTGGGGGAGAGTTGTAACGCCCCGATTCTGAATTCCCATTAATTGTTGAGTCTTTTAATTTATTTAATTGATGTTTGTTTAAATTGAGAAATTATATATTGTTATTATGTGGTGTTTGCTTATTTTATCTATTTTACCGATTCGGAGAGTTTTCGGGGAATTAGAGTAAAAAGGGCATTTTAGACATTTAGCACTTTAGTGTGAGAATTGATTGGTAAGTGTTGGAAAGAATTTGAGAAGAAAGAAATAGAGATAGAAATAGAATAAGAGAGGAAAAAGAAAGAAAGATAGTAACATAAGAAGAAAAACAAGAGAAAGAAAAGAGGAGAAGAGAAAGAGAAGAGAAAGTGGAGAGGAAAACCTAGAATCATCAAGGGATCATCACCAAAGCTTGCAATCGATCGGTAAGGGTGTGAAACTCCATCATCTCTTTAATGTGTATGATTGTATGTGTATGTGTGTGGATTTTGTAGAGTTTCTACTCTTTTTCCACTTAGGTTAGAAGTTGGTTTTGTGAGTAGAATGAGGTTTTAATCGGTTAGAGCTCGGATTAGACGATGTAGTTTAGTCGGGTGATGGTTGGGTTGTGCTAATGTGACTGGTTTGGATTTAATCGGTTGGTTGTGTGGAGTTTGGGCTTTGAGACAGCCATGGAAGTTCTGTCTTCGCAAGTTCGCCAGGCGAATGGCAGCGAAGCTTCGCCAGGCGAAGCCCAGCGAGCTGTAGCGAAGCAAGTCAGAAGCTAATACCCTGTATTCGCTGGCAAGTTCGCCAGGCGAGGTTAGTTGGTGAAGGTTCGCCAGGCGAGTGGGTAGCGAGCCTCAGCGAGTAATTCCAGAATTACTCCCAGTGGACTTCGCCAGGCGAAGGCCAGCGAGCATTCGCTGCGTGGCTTCGCCAGGCGAAGGTTGGCGAACCTGGCAGTGTTATTTGTTTTGCTGTTTGTTCATGGCATGATGTTTGGTTGATTCAATTATGATTAATGCCTATATGAATGATTGATGTGTGAACTGTTTCAACATGTTGTGTTGTGGGTGGCCGAAAGGCGTGAATCCTAGATTGTGGAGCCGATTGTGAATCTTAATCGTTTGATAATGTTGTGCGTTTGCTCGAATTAGATAGAAATGCATTGATGGATTAATAGGTATGTAAACCTTGTGTGAAATGGTGTATAATGTGAATGCATGATAGATATATGCTATGT
Organism: Lathyrus sativus; assembly: GCA_963859935.3. NCBI lineage: Eukaryota > Viridiplantae > Streptophyta > Magnoliopsida > Fabales > Fabaceae > Lathyrus > Lathyrus sativus. Next base: position 266,701,391 of record OZ012737.1, on the reverse strand, counting down.
ATGTGATAAATGCAATGAATATGTTTGTGAGCATAGTATGCATTTTTGTGTCGATTGATCCCTCGGAGGATTTGCAGAACCTCGTATGATACGATGGTTATATTTGATTCCTTGGAGAATCGGTTGCATTG
>OZ012737.1:266609061-266614061 GCA_963859935.3 Lathyrus sativus | reverse complement strand
CTGAGTTTAATGAAACTCAGCGTTTCATTAATAGTCACTATGGGCTTAATGATCATTCATATTCGCACCCCCATTTCACCAGGCCCAACGAATTGAACTGAATTTTCCTGCTATTTACACCGCGCGCGTTTTTTTTTCTTTTGATTTTCTGATTCGGTTTTTGCTTAGTATTGGGCTTAAGGTTGTTGCTACTTACACCCCTGGATGCTTGGCCCATAGCATATTTGAACTGGGCGCCCTTGCTGAATGCACCCCCTGGCTTCCATTTATATTTTTTTGTTTTAATTCCTTTTCTTACCATTTTATAAAATCCATAATAAATCAAAAGATAAGAATTTTGACATGAGATTTTTTGCAATAGTTTAGAATTGACTTGAAGAAAATTAAAATGATTAAAAAATAATAGTTTAGCTATTTTTTTCTATTTTTTCTTATATTTTACATTATAATTGTTTTAGTTTGTATATAGTTTTTGTAGAATTTCTTTTAGGTGGTTCTCAAGATCTTTTTAGGCTAATTTTTTTTTTTGTATAACTAGATACATATATTAGGTGCCCCCTTGATTTTTATACCAATTTTTAGGATTTATGTTAGGTAGTTTAGTTAGAAAACATTAGGCTAATCATTTAGGGTTGTGAACATAGCATTAGGTATGTAAAACAAGTTTCTTTTAGGTTTTCTCTAGAACAAATTAAGAGGGGACTATAGGGGTATTATGGGTAAGTGATAGATCCCTTAGAAAATGCTAGACTTCCCCTATTATATAAATACTACTAGTATATTTCTTGTAATTGATTGATTGTGTGGTGTGCCCTCTCTAGGGTTATTTGTTTGACTGTGGGGGGTATTGGGCCTGCTTGGGGTTTGGGTTTGAGCTGAAGACTTTGCTGATGAAGCCATTGAAGACAAAAAGAATGAAGACCAATTTCTAGAGTTGATGAAGAGTGTACCTTGCTGGCAGCTGTTGAAGGTTATAGGATCTAGGAGTTAGGTAGAGCTCTAGAATAGAAACTTGATTCACAAACATGGAAGGTCTTGTTTGCCTCCATCTCTCTCTATGATGCAGAGTCTCTCTAGGACACTCACCCCCTTTCTTTGGAAGGCTTGGTGACAGTGTCTAAGAGATAGAACTCTTGAGAGAAACTTTCTACATATTGTTAACATTTTGTTTGCCACCTTTGGTGGTCAACTAACTGCTTAACATCCCAATTCATTCTTTTGACTGCTGCTCATCTTGGAGATTGAGACTTGAAGAAAAGCCCTGAGAGATTGAAGATAGAGACCTTGCTTGAAGGATGTGAATATGAAGACTGATGCTTGCTTGAAGCTTGTAGATGGTTGAAGATGACTTGAAGACAGATGTTGATGAAGATTGCTGTTTGCTGTTTGTTTTTGCTGTTTATAATTTTTTTGATGTATTGTTTGAATTTCCCAGACTGTATTCTTTGCCATTAACCTGTTAGGTTAAAAGCGAATTTTGTTCGCTTTTGCCTGTTGTTTTCTAGGTTCGAGGTCGAGTGGGACTCCCTTGCCTCGCTTGTATTGCTGCATCCATGCATTTTACAAGCGCAAGAGAGGAACATGATAGACATTAGGTCTTAACCCATGCATGATAACATTAGGTTACTTTGATTCCCTTTTCAACCGTAGGTTAGAGTTCTGTCTCTTCTTTCTCAAAACAAACAGAAAAACACAATAAGTATTTCGAACACAATAAAAGACACTTCTTTCGTAAAAGAATGTGAACTCATCAAAACGTCATTTTTGTCCGCTTGGACTGTTAAGCAGAAAAAACCCTTTTTCAGAAGGAGATAAAAACAATCAAGACAGACTTGTGTCGTACGTGGCCCGAACTACGTTTTCTCTGATCTTTCATGTTGTATGAAAGTACGTAGGCATAGGATGCGATGTCCTAGCGAGCAACCTTCCCCTCCTTTCCCGTAGGTAGGCGAACTACGTTGACTCTGATTTCTCGTTCCAGACGGGAATACGTAGGCATAAAGTGCGATACTTTACCGAGTCCCTTTCTTTCTTTTTAACCTTTAACCATTAGTTTAGATAGAAATAACAATCCGTACCAGAAAACAAGCGTGGATCCCGTCGAGTACGACAGACGTGAGGGGTGCTAATACCTTCCCCTTGCGTAACCGACTCCCGAATCCAGGATTTGGTTGCGATGACCATTCCTTTCCCTTCTTCGCGGTAGGTTTACGTCGAGCGTTTCCTTTCCCTCCGTTGGGATAAATAACGCACGGTGGCGACTCTTCTGTTCAGCCGGCGCCGTTTTTCGCAGTAGCGACAGCTAGCGACTCTGCTGGGGATCCAACGTCCCCTGGCTGCTAAGGACTGCGATAGTTCCTTATGCATTTGGGATCCAACGTCCCTTAAGCGAGTCAATCCTAGCGCTTGTTTTCCCGTCGAGGATTTTGTATGGATTTATTTTTTCTGTCATTTACTTTCAGCATTATATTATTGTTATTATTGCTGTATTGGGGTGTGACGGGTGTTCTATGATTGAGAGATAAGTCGGACCTGGGCTTGAGTGCACCTAGAATTAGAGTGGAAAGTAGTGGGCGCGCACATGCTTTGCATGTCCTAGTGTCCTGCGAAATCCACACTCAGACGAGGTTCTTCTGGTTGGCCTCCTGTCCTACCCTTTGGGTGGCTCGGGTTGCTGGTTAGTTGGATTGTCGACTTTGGGAACCAATCATTTGGAAGTTGGCTAAGTGAGGCCTCTTCAGGATTTGATGATGCCACTCCTTCTGGGAATCGTATCATCAACCCTGAAAGCCTGTGACGCCGACGACTGCATAGGATGCCATACCTTTGTCAGTTACTAGGACGCCTACCTGTGAGAGGGTTTGGGGTTATGCAGGTAACTAGACCTTCAGATACCGGCTTATTCTTGATTTGAGATTCAGGATACTTATGGATAGTTATTGGGGTCTGTCAGAGACCAAGTTGGAGTGATTAGTGGGTCTGAGGCTTGATTGGAGCTTGTGTATGAGGGTTGTCTGAGACCGTGGTTTGAAGAATATTGGAGGGTCTGTTGGAGACCTTGCTCTTGATGTGGTTCTGGCTTCTCAGCCATGGCATTTGGTCCCTGTTGCATTTTATGTGCATTGCATTGTTTGCATAACCATTATCATTGCATCCCATTAACGTGTGTCTGTGCTGCATGTGCATTTGCATATTCCCTGATTCTAGTGTCCGTACTTCTGACTATTAAGCATGGCTGGTTTGAGGATGACAGTTGCCTACAAGTTACCTATCCCTGATGTTACTCCCCTCCTAGGTTTGATTTCTCTCGCTGATGAGGATGTCCGTAGAAGCTTCAGGCAGAGTTACGGAAGGCTGTTGAGATTGGTTCGCAAACCAACTGATGATGAATTGAATGGGCTGTATACACTGATACAATTCTATGACCCTGCTTTAAGATGTTTCACATTCGCTGACTTTATTTTGGGGCCTACCATGGAAGAGTATGCAGAGTTTATTGAGCTGCCAGTACAGAATAAGGTTCCTTTTATTCACTCTGCCGCTGAGCCCAAGTTGGAGGACTTAGCTAAGGCCTTGCACATGAATGCTTCTGAGCTGTTGATGACTTCTTGGCGCGGGGTTCCAGGTTTCTCCCTCCAGTTTCTGATTGGTAAGGCTCAGGAATACGCCAAGAATGGATGTTGGGTAGTCTTTAGCGCTGTCTTGGCTCTATGCATTTATGGGATAGTGATGTTTCCCAATTTCCCGAACTTCGTGGACATGGATGCATTTCATTTGTTTGCTGCTGGCAACCCTGTACCCACATTGATCGGGGACTTCTACCATTTGATGCACTACAGAAATGAGAATAGGAGAGGCAAGAACGCCTCTTGTTGTGTGCCTTTGCTGTACATGTGGTTTAAGAGCCACCTTCCCCTGAAGGGACCTTTTGTAGATAGTGCAACTACAGCTGACTGGCCAGAGCGCCTGATGAGACTATCTTCTGAAGACATCGAATGGTTTGACCGAGACTTGCTGGGGTCCGAGCTTATTTTCAGTTGTTCTGGGTATCCTAATGTTCCGTTGATAGGAAGAAAAGGGTGCATCAATTACAATCCGTCTCTGTTCGTTCGCCAGTTTGGATACGCGTTGAAGAACCCACCTTAGGGGGGAGGAGTACGGGAATCTCTGTACTTCACCGGTGATTTGAAGGGAGAGTTACTAGCTAAGCTCCAGCATGCATGGATGCGTATCAACAGAAGAGGGAAACCACTGTTGGGGAAGAATGATTGTCAGGCTTATGTACCATACAAAGTTTGGATCCAAGAGAGAGCAAGACAGTTGCTGATGCCATTTCCAGCTGTACCAGTCCCTGTTCATATTCCGGTAGAGGAACCAACCACTGTTACTATGGAGGTCTACGAGCGAGTTGTAAAAGAAAAGGAAGCCTTGATGAGGATCAATGAAGAGTTAGAAAAGGAACTGGCTCAGATGCGTAGTGAGAAGAACAAGGCTGTGCATTCTTTCCAACAACAGATTGAATTAGTAAACCGGCTAGGTGCTGAATTGACTGAAGAGAAAAAGAAGCGCGAACGCCTGGGGAAAGAATTCAGAAGCTCTCATGATATGTTGGAGTCCAAAAAGAAAGCACTCGATGCCGCCCACCGGGAAATCTCTTCTTGTAACAAAACGTGGAATGCTACGCTAACCAACAACAAAAAGAGGGAAGACAAATTGAAGCAGCAAATTTTTGAACTCGAAGAACAGTTGAAGGCTAGCACCAAGAAGTATGAAGAGGAGGTGATGGCAAGATATAGTCTCCAGAACGCATTGAACAGGGCCATCGAAGGCAAGAAAGAAGCTGTGTCTCAAAAGCGGAAGCTAGAGGATAGCTTCGGGGAAAGGGCATGGGAGGAATCTGCTGGTGATTTGCGACGTGTTCTCAAGCAAAGAGATCTACTTGTTGAGGGTCTGCTTACCCGACCAAGGCATCCAGAGACTAAGAAGTTATTAGAAGAGTA
>OZ012737.1:266558948-266583437 GCA_963859935.3 Lathyrus sativus | reverse complement strand
ATTGATCAGAGACTAATTCACCGTTATCCAACTAGAGCTAATCAGACCAGGATCATGGACCAAGTGCAGATAGATGTCCAGGAGCTCCGCGAGAGGATGGATTGCTTTATGGAACTTATGCAAGTGGTCGCCAATGGTCAGGACCAGCTCAGGACTTTGGTTCAGCCTTTGATCTCCAGGGTCGATAGCAACAGCATACTCCATGGCGGGGCTGTGCCTACTCCTCCACCAGTTCATACTCCGCAGAATGGTGCCCCTGTGGCCGGGGGCAACGGTAGTGCTAATGGCAATGTGATGGCCAATATCGGACTCAATACGAAGGGCGTCGGCAATGGGAGTCTGGGAGCTAATGTCAACATCGGGCCGGTCAACGACAATGCTGGCGTCGGGAATTTGTTGGTGCCTTAACCGTGGCTTGAGGATCATCAGGATGATATGTTCTCTCAAAGAGGTGCGGAAGCGGAGCTGAATGCTGAAGCGCGGCTCAGGTTCAAAGCACTTGAAGATAAAATGAGAGATATTGAGAATCAGAATACTTTGGGCGTTGATATGTCCAAGCTGGGGTTAATTGCTGATTTCAAGGTACCTCCTAAGTTCAGGGTTCCTGACTTTGAGAAATATAAGGGCACTACTTGCCCTCGTGTCCACCTTAGATCGTACTACAGGAAGATGTCTGCCTATTCCGAAGACGAGAAGTTGCTGATGCACTTCTTCCAAGATAGTCTTTCCGGGCCATCCCTCGAGTGGTACACGGGCTTGGAGCCCACTAGCGTACGCACATGGAAGGATCTCGCTGAAGCGTTTGTTCACCATTACCAGTACAATAGCGACTTGGCCCCGAACCGAGTCCAGCTCCAGAACCCGTCGCAGAGGAATAATGAAGGATTTAAGGAGTACGCCCAGCGGTGGCGTGAGTTGGCAGCCCGGGTTCAGCCGCCGATGGTTGAACGCGAGCTCGTGCAGATGTTTGTTGCTACCCTCCCAGGGGTTTACTATGAAAAGTTAGTCAGCGGTATGTCTGGGACGTTCTCAGCTCTCATTACCATGGGCGAGCACGTCGAGAATGGTATCAAGATCGGGAAAATTCAAGGGGAATCATCCTCAGTTGGAGGAGGTGGAAAGAAACCTTATGCTGGTAAACGACGAGAAGGAGATGCGAGCGCTGTGACCAACACTTGAAGAAAGGGCAAGGGCCCTCAGCAGCAGATAGCCAGTATAAATATCCCAGCGGCCCCGCAACCGTAGCAGCAGCAACCGAATCAGCAGGGATATAGAAAGTACCAGAACCGGGCACCTTTGACGAACCGTCACTTCGAGGTACCACCCATGTCGTACGCGCAACTCTTGCAGACTTTGCTTCAGCTTCAGTTGGTTCAGAAGAGGAAGATGGCACCCTTGACAGGGGCACCTCCACCAGGGTACGATGCAAATGCCACTTGCGACTTCCACACTGGGGCACCAGGCCACACAATCGAGAACTGCAAAGCCTTTAAGCACAAGGTGCAGGACCTGGTAGATGCCAAGATTATCAACTTCTCCAATAATGTGCCCAATGTCACGAAGAATCCTATGCCAAATCATTGGGGAGGCGGAGTGAACGCCATTATCGAAGAAGAGAGTGCAGATCTGTTGACCGATGTCAAAGATCTAAAGACGCCGCTTAGCTTCGTCAAAGCTAAGTTGCTGAAAAGAGGGTTCTTTCCAGGATACGGAGAACTATGCATGGACTGTGCTACACATTCCGATGGATGTGAGAAGTTGGTAGAAGGAATTCAAACCTTGATGGCTGAAGGGATTCTGCAGTTTAGCCGGAAGGCTGAAAGTGTGTCAGGAGAGGTAGTGTTGAAGCAGGCCGATGAAGTCGCCACCATCACCATCCCTCGCCAACCAATTACTATTTCTGCGCCCAGACCGCCTACAATCACTATTACCAAAGCTGGGCCGATACCATTCGAGAGCACTAACGCCGTTCCGTGGCATTATGAGGCCGAAGTCTATTGCAAGGGTCAGAAGTTGGAGCTGGAACCGTATGGGTCGACCATGGAGAATCTCGCAGGTATCAGTGGTATTACCCGCAGCGGAAGAGTGTTTGCACCGCCGGAGGTCGTGGCAGAGAAAGCGGTCAGAGAGGATGCGGCCGATAAAGGTAAAAGCAAAGTCGTCGAAGAAGTCCCGTGTGGGGTAGAGAAGGATTCGCTGGTCAAAGATGCCGAGGAGTTTATGCGGTTAATCAAAAAGAGCGACTACAAGATTGTAGACCATCTCCATCAGACGCCTTCGAAGATTTCTATTCTCAACCTGTTGCTGTGTTCTGAAGCACACCGCAACGCGCTACTGAAGGTATTGAAAGCTGCCTACGTACTGCAAGAGATATCGGTGAATCATCTAGAAGAGGTGGTAGCCCATGTTAATGCCGGCAATGGGCTAGGTTTCACAGATTTAGAGCTGACGCCAAAAGGGAGGAATCACAATAGCGCCCTGCACATCTCGATAGAGTGTAGGGGCACAATCATGTCGCACGTCCTGGAGGACACGGGTTCGTCACTGAATGTTCTTCCGAAGAAGGCATTAATGAAGTTGGACACTCGTGGATTGCTTTGCACACCCAGTGATCTGGTTGTGAAAGCGTTTGACGGAACTAAGCGCCACGTTTTCGGAGAGTTGACCCTGCCGATCCAAGTCGGTCCGGAAACGTTCGATACGGTCTTTTATATCATGGACATCATGCCCGCCTACAGTTGCCTCTTGGGCCGGCCATGGATCCATGCTGCTGGTGCCGTGACCTCCACGTTGCACCAAAAGCTCAAATATGCTGTCGGGGGAAGCATAGTAACCGTATGCGGCGAGGAGGACATAATGGTGAGCCATTTGTCATCCTTTAAGTATGTTGAAATGGATGGCGAAATCCATGAAACTCTCTGCCAGGCATTTGAAGCCGTCAAGGTGAAAGAAGTAGCTCCTGTGGTCACAGTAAAGCCAGAGATGAATCTCTCTTCGTTCAAAGAAGCTCGGGCCGTCGTCGAAGCCGGATCCACCCCAGGCTGGGGGCATATTTTGGAGATACCGAACAAGCAGGATAAGTTTGGATTGGGGTATTCTCCTGAAGCTGAAGCTTCTTCTTCGTCTAGCAGCGCGTCGCGGGGTAAGGGGCCGATCCTATTTACCAGTGGCGGAGTGATCTTCGAAAGCATCAACGCAGCGTATGAAGACAACGGGGATAGCGATTGTGATCTCGACTCTTGGATTCAGCCAAGCAAGCCGGGTGAGAGCCTCAACAATTGGACCATCAAGGATATCATCCAGCTGACAAGTGAAGAGTAATGATTTACTATTTTCAATCATTGTACAAGCCTATGTCCTACCCGAGGCATAGCGGTTTTATTGTCAGGGCCTTGTTGGATTATGTACGTGCATTTTGTTAATAAATCAAAGGCGTTTTCTTCGTATTCAAATATTGTGTTCTCTGTTATTCCTGTTTTATATTTGTTTTGAAAAACAGTAAAATGGCAATGGGGTTTGTGCTAACCTGCATATTCTTGTTTTAAACTTAACCCTTGTTATTGCAGGATCCACATAACAGATGACATCGACTCTAGACCTTCTACGGCTCACTTCGACTTTGATTGCCCGATCTATCAAGCCGAAGAAGAGATTGATAAAGACGAAGACCTTCCTGAAGAGTTGGCCCGCTTGTTGAAACAAGAGGAAAAAGTTATTCTGCCTCATGAGGAGGAGATCGAAATCGTGAATCTGGGTTTTGAAGAGCTCGTCAGAAACGTCAGGATAGGGGCTACGTTGCAGAGCAATGTCAAGCAGAGATTAGTCGAGATGCTTCGAGAGTATAGTGACGTCTTTTCTTGGTCATACGAAGATATGCCCGGACTTGACACGGACATCGTGGTCCACCACTTGCCGCTGCGTGAAGATTGCCCTCCCGTTAAGCAGAAGCTTAGGAGGACGAGACTAGATATGGCTGTTAAGATCAAAGAAGAAGTGCAGAAACAGCTTGATGCTGGCTTCTTAGCGGTCACCACTTACCCTCTGTGGGTTGCCAACATAGTGCCTGTACCGAAGAAGGACGGTAAGGTATGCATGTGCGTCGATTATCGGGATTTGAATAGGGCGAGCCCTAAAGATGATTTCCCGTTGCCTCATATCGATGTGTTAGTCGACAACTCAGCCCAGTTCTCCGTGTTTTCGTTCATGGATGGCTTCTCCGGTTACAATCAGATCAAGATGGTGCAGGAGGACATGGAGAAAACGACGTTTATCACCCCTTGGGGAACATTTTGCTATAAGGTAATGCCCTTCGGTCTGAAGAACGCAGGGGCCACTTACCAACGAGCAATGGTAACTTTGTTTCATGACATGATTCATCATGAGATCGAGGTCTATGTTGATGACATGATCGCGAAGTCCCAAACGGAGGAAGAGCATCTGGTCAACTTATTGAAGCTTTTTGAGAGGCTTAGGAAGTTCAGGTTGAGGCTGAATCCTAACAAATGCACTTTCGGAGTGCGGTCCGGAAAGTTGCTGGGGTTTATCGTTAGTGAACGAGGCATCGAGGTTGATCCTGCGAAAATAAAAGCCATTCAAGAAATGCCAGCGCCGAAAACAGAAAAAGAAGTTCGTGGTTTCTTGGGCAGAATAAACTACATTGCAAGGTTTATCTCTCAGCTCACGGCCACTTGTGAACCGATGTTCAAGCTTTTAAAGAAAGATCAGGCGATTACTTGGAATGAGGATTGCCAGAAGGCATTCGACAAGATAAAGCAGTATCTCCAAGAACCTCCAATCTTGATACCCCCAGTGGCTGGACGGCCCTTAATCATGTACTTGACAGTTCTTGAGAATAGTATGGGGTGTGTTCTCGGTCAGCACGACGAGATGGGCAGAAAAGAGCATGCCATTTACTACTTGTCGCTACTGCGAAAATCGGCGCCGGCTGAACAGAAGAGTCGCCACCGTGCGTTATTTATCCCACGGGAGGGAAAGGAAACGCTCAGAGTAAACCTCGCACAACACGGGAAAGGTATGGTCGTCGCAACCAAAACCTAGATTCGGGAGTCGGTTACGCAAGGGGAAGGTATTAGCACCCCTCACGTCCGTCGTACTCGACGGAATCCACGCTTGTTTTCGGGTATGGATTGTTATTCTATCTAAACTATGGGTCGAGGGTTAAAAAGAAAATAAAATGAAAATAAAAATGACTCGGCAAAGTATCGCACTTTATGCCTACGTATTCTCGTCTGGAACGAGAAATCAGAGTCAACGTAGTTCGCCTACCTACGGGAAAGGAGGGGAAGGTTGCTCGCTAGGATATCGCATCCTATGCCTACGTACTTCCACACAGCCTGGAAGATCAGAGCAAACGTAGTTCGGACCATGTACGACACAAGTCTGTCTTGGTTGATTTTACTCCTTCTGAAAAAGGGTTTCTTGATTAACAGTCCAAGCGGACAAAAATGACGTTTTGGTGGGTTCACATTCTTTTACGGAAGAAGTGTCTTTTATTGTGTTTGAAATCTTTATGTGTTTTTCTGTTTGTTTTGAGAAAGAAGAGACAGAACTCTAACCTACGGCTGCGAAGGGAAACAAACTAACCTAATGTTATCATGCATGGGTTAAAACCTAATGTCTATCATGCTCCTCTCTTGCACAGAGAGAAACAGAGATCCTACGGGATAGGCAGAAACAGAAACAATAACAGATATAATAAAGCGGTAAAATGCATGGATGCAACAGTACAAGCGAGGCAAGGGAGTCTCACTCAACCTCGAACCTAGAAAACAATAGGCAAAAGTGAACAGACTTCACTTTCAACCCAACAGGGTAAACAACAAACAATACAGTCCGGAAAACCAATCAATACATCAACAATGAAATACATCAGCAAAAGAAACAGCATCAGCAGCTCTGAATCAACATCTGGCTTCAAGTAATTTCCAATCAGGTACAGGCTTCAACAAGCACCAATCTCCATCTTCATGGCCTTCAGGCAAGGGTTTTGATCATCAGTCTTCTATCTGCAATGGCTTTTCTTCAAGTTCAAACCTCCAGGATGAGGAATCAGTCACAAGAGTGAAATGAATGAATGTTAGACAGTTAATTACTTACCAAGGGTGGTTCATCAACTGTTAACATTAAACAGAAAGTTTTCTATCAAAAGTTCTATCTTTCAAATACATTCACTGATCCTTCCAACGGAAGGAGGTGGATATTTGAAAGAGACTTTGAATCATAGAGAAAGGATAGAGGCAACCAAAGCCATCTATGTTTGAGAAGCAAGCTTTCTAATCTAGAGCTCTGCCTAGCTCCTGAACCCTAGTCTCCTCAGCAGCTGCTGGCAAGAACCTCCTTTTCAACTTTGACAGTTAATCTTCAATCTCTGGATCTCCAATGGTCTCCATCTCCTCAAGTCTTCAGTTTCCCCAAGTCCCCAGACAATCCCAATACCCACACAAGCAAGCAATAGTCCCCAGAGGGCACACCACACCAATCACTCAGATATATACAGTACATTAATAGCAGTAGGGGAATCCTGACTTTTTCTAAGAGGATCTAATAACTACCCATAGCCCCTATAGTCCCATAGCTAAACTATTCAAACCCTAAGTCCTAAGGGAAAGAATCAAACTTCCTAAATCATCACCTAAAAACCCTAGTTTGTTCATGTTGTTCAAACCTACACTAAACACCTAAATTTAATTTCTAAAAATGGGAACTAAATTGTTTCTACAAGTTTAATGTCTAAACTAAACAACCTAAAAAGAATGAACAAAAAATATGAAAGTATCTAATAGAACAAAAATTATTAAAATCATGCATGAGATGAAACTACTTAAAATGTCATTTATTTAGAAAATATGGGAAAAATATGAAATAAAAAATAAAATGCAATTTTTATTTTTTATAATTTTCTAGACATCCTAAAGAAAATAATGCAAAAAGAATGAATTAAAAATGATTTTTTAGCTATTTATTATGAATTTTAGAAGATGCATAAAAAATTAAGGAAAATAAAAGAAAATAAAAATGAAATAAAATGGAGGGGGTGAGAAAAGCAGAAAAAACGCGTTCAAAGCAATGGGCCTATTAAAATGGGGGGTGTGGATAGCGCTCTGAGCCTAACCCCCCAATTAATGAAACGCAGCGTTTCAATTCTTTGAAGTTTCCCTCCGTTTGAACTTTAAATCGTGGCCGTTGGATGCGCTTTCAAGTCAAAGGTCCAAGTAAGATCGTGTGGCTCATGCATCGTCTCCTACCTCCAGCAAACCCTAGGTTCTGCAACTCATCTCCATGCACGAACCTTACACCCTTCTGTTCTCCTTCAACTCTCAATGGATTCATTCAATGTCAAGAGCAAAATTACTCTAAATCTCTCCCTCTACACAGCCATAGCCTTAGTTCTTCCTAAAACTCACTCACAAAGCAAACTCGATGTGAATAACAGATCTGATCCACCATGTTCAACTGATATGGATCCTCTCAATTCTCCATGGAAATCATCCTAAGCTAACCTACACTTCACCCTGGTCATTTTAAGCATTCAATCCAAGATTATTTTGCACGATTCTTGCTATTCTAAGCTTCAACAGAAATGGTGCACCATAACTAATGTCCATGAAACTTGCTCAAACTTATCCAAATCAATCATGTCCCTTATCCTAACCAGCCTACACTAACAATTCCCTAAAATTCTCATTAAACTATGCAATTCGAAGAAGATAACCAACCTGTTATGATGCTGAAAACAGTGATGGCATACACTTGATCCAATGCTTGAAAGGTGGGGAAGTTGATCAGTAATCTTGGAGATGAATTCTGTATGCAATTAGAGAAGCTCCCAAGCTTTGAATCTTCCAATTCCAAGGTTCTTGCACTTAGAATGATGATGGTGAATATCACAATTCCTTGCTCAATTCTCCAAAGGAATGTATGGATTCTGATCTCTGTGTGATGATGATGAAGATTGGATCAAGGATGTTGAAATTTGATGAGAGATTGAGAGAATTTGAGAGACTTATGTAAAAATGGAAAATGAGTGAAAATGGAGGTTTTTTGACAAAATGATGGCACCAACCCTTGCATGATTCATCTTGCATGAATATATAGGTTGCATTAGAACCTCCTAGAACATTGGAGAAGTTTCCCTTGTGCAAAATTCCCTTGAATGTTGATTATGTTTCTTATATTGCAAGCAACCATGGATAACTCCTAAATCTTGAACTAGACTCAAAATTCCACTTTAGCCAATGTTCTTAGAATGCCTTTTCCATTCAAAATGACCTATAATTTTGCATCATTTGGCTAAGATATGAAAAATACCATTTTTTAAGCCATTTTCCTTCATTAAATTCACCAATTTTGAAATCTTGTGCTATGAGTCTTTCCAATCTCTCATGGTCACTTTTATAGAATCAAAATGTCATTTGGAGCAAGTTTGATGTTGTAAGTTTTTCCATTTGAAGCTTCCTTGTATGAGTTTTGGGCATAGGTTGAAATGACCTGTAATTCTCAAATGACCAAAATACCCTTTGCTTGCCAAGACCATAAGTAGAGTTCCACAAATCATATGAAGGCATACTATACCATTCTAGAAAGCTAAGACAATGAGGAACAATTCTTATGTTTACAAGAAATTCATTTGAAATCTCCTTGAGGGGTAAAAATAGCTTAGAAGTCAAGTCACTTTCACAGACAAAATTTCAGATACCTCAGATGACCTGTAACTTGCAAGGACCATAACTTGAGTTCTATAAATCTCCTTGATGCCTTCCACCACTCATATTAAAGGTCTTGAGATCCTATACAAGTTCCATGTTGTCCAAGGATCCATTTGAAGCTAGCATTTTGACTTATCTTGCTTGGAAACTTGACCTAAACTAGGGGATTTTACACAGAAACCCTAATTTAGAAACTCTTTCTTCTCCTTGATTTCTCTTGAATTCTTCTTGGCATATCTCCATATCCTTCTTTATATGTCAAATGATGATCCCCACATCTCTCCAATAGCCTTGAATACCCTTTAAATCAGTCAATTGACCTAGGGTTGACCTAGGGTTGACCCAGATGAAACCCTAGTTGACTGTCTTCAACTGCAATTCTTGTGATCACATCAACAACTTGTTTCCTTCTCCAAATGACTTTCTAAGTCCTCCAAGATGTCTAGATACCCTCCATGCCTTCAACTCACAGCTCACAACCCTCTTATTAACCCTCAGATACCCTTAGCTAGGAGATGGACTCAAGGCTTGATCTGCTGAACTCTCTGCTTTCAAATTCTTTCTTGATGACTTGAATGAGATGGAATTAAGATAATAACCTCTTGATAGGCCTCTAGAGATGAGAATAATGGTTGGTCCCCTGTTGAATGACTTACTATGCTTATGCTATGCAGATGATTAGACTATGTACATGACTCTATATGCAAATGCTAATGATACTGAAACATGAACCAAGTGAATAAGGTTGGGCAAATTTTAGGGTGCAACAGTTGCCCCTATTCAAGCGGCTTGGACCCGATTGGGTGAAGAGCCCGGAGCCTTCAGACATTCGCAGTACGAGACGGTTGAATACTAGGAACCCAGAAATTTGCCAACCGCAGAAATAAACTGCGCCACTGCTTGGGGAACGACATTCATCAGCTGAATTTAACTGTTACGGCAACCCACTGATCTCGTGCGACCGTGCTGGGGATTGTCTTCATCGTTCTGAAGAGTATTCCGTCATAACAGATTGCTTGCTTGTCCACGTTAGGACTCTGTCTGTCATCAATACGAAGAAATCTCAACTAAAACCTGTCCACGTTAGGACTCCACTTGCTGTTAACCCAGAAAAATCTCGGCAACTCCGCTGGGGATAATTCGTCTGCATTTCCATAAACTGAATCGTCCACGTTAGGAATAAAACTCTTCCACGTTAGGAGTAACACCTGTCCACGTTAGGAATCATCTCTTCTGTATCTGTCCACGTCAGGACTAAACCTTTCATCTGTCCACGTCAGGAAGCAATCTTCTTTCCACATAAGGAGAACTATATCAATCTGTCCACGTAAGGACTCCAATACCACTTGACATGTCCACGTCAGGACTCCAATCTTTCCACGTAAGGAATTCAACCTTGGTTCTGAACCTGTCCACGTCAGGACTCAACTTTCCACGTAAGGAGTACATCATTCTTCCACGTCAGGAATCAACTTTTCTTGAATCTATCCACGTAAGGACCCCAATTTTTCCACGTAAGGAATAAATCTTCTTTTGAGTCTGTCCATATCAGAACTAAACCCCTTCCACATCAGGAATACACTCTTTCTTTCCACGTCAGGACTACAAGCCTCTTTCCACGTAAGGAATGCTATCCGTTTTCCACGCAAGGAAACATAACTTTTCCACAAAAGGCAACCAATTCCTTCCGATTTGTCCACGTCAGGACTACATTTTTCCACTTAAGGAATGCCATCTTAATCTGCCCACGTAAGGACTCCACTCTTTCCACGTTGGGAATCACCTCTTTCCACGTAAGGAATCCGCTTCTGATATGTCCGCGTGAGGACTCAAATCTTTCCCTCGTTAGGAATCTCCGTCTCTTTTCCACGTAAGGAATCTCATCTTTCCACGTCAGGAATAAGCTTTCATCTTTCCACGTCAGGAATTGAAACCTCTTTTTCCATGCAGGGAATGGACTTGTCCACGTCAGGACCCCTTTTTCGTCTTGATTTGTCCACGTCCGGACCCAGGCACCTTCGACCCGCTGGGGCAATAAGACTTGTCCACGTAAGGACTCACGCCCTTGTCTGATCTGTCCACGTCAGGACCCATGATTTGCCAACGCAAAGAAAGATAACTGCTGAGAGGAACTGATCCACGTCAGGGCACCAACACAAAGAGTAATCACTTTTTTTTTCAACGTCATGACCTCCCATTCCACTAATTTCGAGAACCCGAATCTGCCCACGCTTCCCTAACCCGGGGAACTAAACCTGTCCACGTTAGGACGCCCACTTCTGAAGAAATCCCGTCAATATAGGAGTAAATTGTCCACGTCAGAACTTAATTCTCCAATGATCCCCAACCACAAACTTCTCAGCACCAACGTGACAGCGACTTTGAGGCGGACTCTACTGGGGATATCTGGAAACCAAACTACCGGATGCCTGTTCTGATGCCCGGAGGCCACTTTTGAAATTCTGGTTCATGAAACCTTTTGATGACAAATAACTCTGCTTGGGAATAAAGAGAGACTTATCCTAGTAACTCTGTGGGGAATACTGCCGAAACTGACATTATCATTGAATATCTCATGCCGAGATCTTGAGTGCTTGGTAGTTCATTTGAGCAAGAGTTCTCTCCACCTGAACTGCTAGAGGACAGAAACTGCTTCAGCAAAATAAATGCTGAAGATAATGCTGACTCTGCCGGGGATAGCCAGATGCTACGAAAATATTCCAGCAAAATAAATGCCGGAGGGGTGAAGTCAACCATGCTGGGAAGTTGGGAGCTTGAACCAAGTACCCCGTTGAGGTAACCCCCTGCTGGGGGATATAACTTTGCTGGGGAATAGCAGGTATGCCAAGTATGATCGGACTTTCTGCTGGAGAGTGAACTGATATTACACAGTATCCCTGACAAAATAAATGACAGGACCCACCACCAACTCTACTGGGGAGAGTCTTGATCTCCGGGTTCCACTGGGAGGAAAGAATGCTTGCTGAAAGGAGAGGACTCCGCTGGGGATGGGATGATTCTGCGGGGGAAAATAACTGACTCCACTGGGGAAGAATAAATGACCTTACGGGGAAAGGGAAACCGCCTGAATACAGCTCACCAATTCGGAAATATTACTCTTCTGGGGCTGAACCATCCTGCTTGAGATAAGGAATCCTTCTGGGGGACACCACACTGCCTGCATACAGCCTACAATCTTTGAATCGTCAATTCCGTAGAGGGTGAACGACTTTGCTGGATAATCCTTTTGTACAAGCTACGACTAGCTGGAGAGTTCTACCCTTCTTCAGGAAGAAACTGCATGACCTGCGCGAGGGCTGAGTCTTTAGTTATTGCAATCTTTTGATCATCTTCCTCGTACGGTTATGCAACCTGCAACAACACAAACAGGACAAGACAGGCCTATACAACCAAATCAACTCAGGTTAGTGACGTTATTTTCAGTTAATCCAAAGCTTTAGCAACTGTTGGCAAGGGCCGGTGACGTTATACACACGCTAGTTTCATCAAACTTAGGCGTTAATCCAACACAAAACAGTAAAGAACAATGTCGAGTATTGAATAACGTATTTTTATTGATTGGGCCCCTGAATGGGCGGAGTTTTTGTACACGGGCTGTAACTTCTGAAAGGAGGAAGCTACACAAAGCAAATATACAAGTATATAAGTATGCACAAGAAGCATAAATATTGACAACTTAAATTTGTACACATGTCGGCAACGGGATGCAGATGAACACCACGAACTGATCCTCCCATGACTCATCTGACTCTAACACTTTCCCGGTATCCCCACTTCTGAAAAGATTGTTTCCGGTAACTGGCTCCTCAACTGTATTCTTCCGCATTGATGCTCATTGCAACTATCAAATTCGGACCGCAGTCATTTGCTTTTCAAATCCCTAACTTTTGCGTGAACCGCCCTTTACGGGTTTTCAGTTCACCGGGATACCCTTTTTTGCCGAAGCCGCCCAGTGTAGGTTTTCGACTTCGCGGGTGTACATTTTTTTCAATTTTATCCCTAACTTTTGCCCGAACCTTTCATTCTATTTTTGGTTCGCCAGGATGCCCCATTTTTGCCTGGACTCTCTTTTTCTGTCCAGCGGGTCTATTTTAAGCAAAGTATTTTTTAACTGCGTCCGAATTCACAGGTGACGTGAACTCTTCCCCGTCCATGGTGGACAACAACAACACTCCTCCTGAGAAGACTTTACTAACAACGTATGGCCCTTCGTAGTTGGGGGTCCACTTGCCCCTGTGATCTGCTTGCGGCGGGAGAATCCTTTTCAGCACAAGGTCGCCCGTCTGAAAGCTTCGCGGATGTATCTTCTTGTCGTATGCTTTCTTCATTCGGCTCTGGTACAAACGACCATATGCTAGAGAAGCTAGCCTCTTCTCATCCATCAAACTCAATTGATTCAACCTGTCTTTCACCCATTCTGCCTCGTCCAGCTGAACGTCTCGCAATACCCTCAGAGAAGGGATCTCAACCTCTAATGGTAGCACCGCTTCCATTCCGTATACCAACGAGAACGGAGTTGCCCCGGTCGATGTGCGTACCGTCGTACGATAACCGTGCAAAGCAAAAGGCAGCATCTCATGCCAATCCTTATAGGTCACCACCATTTTCTGAACGATCTTCTTGATATTTTTATTGGCCGCCTCAACGGCGCCATTCATCTTGGGTCGGTAAGGGGAGGAGTTGTGATGTTCAATCTTGAAGTTCTGGCAGAGCTCCTTCATCATTTTGTTGTTCAGATTTGAACCATTATCCGTGATTATCCGTTCGGGAATCCCATATCGGCAAATGATATCTCTCTTGATGAATCTGGCCACCACTTGCTTCGTTACATTCGCGTAAGACGCCGCTTCCACCCACTTGGTGAAATAATCGATTGCTACTAGGATGAACCGGTGCCCATTAGAAGTCGTCGGCTCGATCTTTCCAATCATATCGATTCCCCACATCGAGAATGGCCATGGAGATGACATCACATTTAGAGGACTCGGAGGCACGTGTATTTTGTCAGCATAGATTTGGCACTTGTGGCACTTCCTCGCGAACTTGAAACAATCAGTTTCCATCGTCAGCCAAAAGTAACCTGCCCTCAGCAGCTTTCTCGTCATAGCATGCCCACCAGCATGCGTACCAAAGGTACCTTCGTGAATTTCCTCCATGAGAAGCTTTGCCTCTTTCTCGTCTACACAACGCAACAACACCAAATCGTGGTTTCTTCTGTATAAGACGCCATCCGGATTCAAGTAGAAATTACTTGCTAATCTCCTGAGAGTCTTCTGATCTTGACTGGATGCCCCAGCCGGATACTCTCTATTCTTCAGGAAATTAAGGATATCAAAATACCATGGTTTGCCATCAGATGCTTCATCAATAGCAAATACATAAGCTGGCCTGTCTAGCCGAGAGATAATGATTCGGGGAGCTTCGTTCCAGAAGTTGACCTTGTACATGGAAGACAAAGTAGCAAGGGCGTCAGCCATTTGATTTTCTGCCCGCGGTACGTGATGCAATTCAACTTTGTCGAAGAAAGGCAACAATCTCCTTGCATAATTCATGTAATGTATCAAATTGGGCTGACGTGTCTCCCATTCCCCTTTTATCTGATTCACTACCAGAGCTGAGTCTCCGTATACGTCTAGATGTTTGATTCGCAAATCAATGGCTTCTTCCAGCCCCATTATACAAGCTTCGTATTCGGCCTCATTATTGGTAACAGCAAAGGTCAACCGGGCAGTAAACGGGATATGCGACCCGTGTGGCGTGGTGATGATTGCCCCTATTCCGCTGCCGTAAGCATTCACGGCTCCGTCGAATATCATCTTCCATTTGGACCCCAACTCTGGTCCCTCGTCTGGCAACGGCTCTTCGCAATCTTTCATCTTTAGGTACATGATATCCTCGTCAGGAAAATCAAACCTCATCGATTGGTACTCTTCAATAGGCTGCTCCGCCAGATACTCAGACAGCACACTCCCCTTTATAGCCTTTTGCGAGACGTATTGAATATCATATTCAGTCAAGACCATCTGCCAACGGGCAATTCTACCTGACAACGCCTGCTTTTCAAATACATATTTGATAGGATCCATCTTCGAGATGAGCATGGTTGTATGATTCAGCATGTACTGCCTCAAACGCTTGGCGGCCCAGGCTAGCGCGCAACAAGTTTTTTCCAGCATTGAGTATCGAGATTCACAGTCTGTAAATTTCTTACTCAAGTAATAGATTGCATGCTCTTTTCTTCCTGTCTCGTCGTGTTGACCGAGAACGCAACCCATGCTTCCCTCAAGAACCGTCAAATACATTATCAAGGGTCTACCTGCCACTGGGGGTATTAGAATAGGAGGCTCCTGCAAATACTGCTTTATTTTATCGAACGCCTTTTGACAATTTTCGTTCCACGTCACAGCTTGATCTTTCTTCAACAGCTTGAATAATGGTTCACACGTGGCCGTTAGGTGAGATATGAACCGGGCAATGTAGTTCAACCTCCCCAAAAACCCGCGCACCTCTTTCTCTGTTTTAGGCGTCGGCATTTCTTGAATTGCTTTTATTTTAGCAGGATCAACCTCTATTCCTCTTTCGCTTACGATAAACCCCAGCAGCTTACCCGATCTCACCCCGAAGGTGCATTTATTAGGGTTCAACCTTAGCCTGAACTTCCTAAGCCTTTTAAATAACTTCAGCAGATTCACCAGATGCTCTTCCTCCGTCTGGGATTTGGCAATCATATCGTCAACATAAACTTCGATCTCTTTATGCATCATATCATGGAAAAGAGTCGTCATCGCACGCTGATATGTTGCCCCAGCATTTTTTCAAGCCAAAGGGCATCACTTTGTAACAAAATGTTCCCCAAGGCATTATGAAAGTAGTCTTCTCCATATCCTCTGGCGCCATTTTAATTTGATTATAGCCTGAAAAGCCATCCATGAAGGAGAATACGGAGTATTGAGCAGTATTATCAACTAGCACGTCAATATGAGGAAGTGGAAAATCGTCTTTTGGGCTTGCTTTATTCAAATCTCTATAATCCACGCACATTCGAACCTTGCCATCTTTCTTTGGCACTGGTACGATGTTAGCAACCCATGATGGATACTTTGTCACAGCCAAGAAACCAGCGTCCCACTGTTTCTGAACCTCCTCTTTGATCTTCATTGCCATATCTGGTCGAGTCCTGCGAAGCTTTTGTTTGACCGGCGGGCAATCTTCTTTCAGTGGCAGGCGATGCACAACCATATCTGTATCGAGCCCTGGCATATCCTCATACGACCAAGCGAATACATCACTATACTCTTGGAGCATTTCAACCAGTCTTCGCTTGATATCACTCTGCAGTGCGGCTCCGATACGAATATTCTTCTCAACCCCTTCCGACCCCAAATTGATAATTTCGATGACCTCGTCGTGAGGCAGAATGGCTCTTTCCTCTTGCTTTACTAACCAGGACAGTTCTTCAGGAACGTCGCTATCTTCGACAACCTCTTCTTCGGCCTGAAACACTGGGTGCTCAAAGTCGGGACGAGTCATAGGTGGTTCAAGGATGTCATCTGAAAATGTTATCCTGCAAAAGGAATGGTTAAGTGCTTCAAAATGCGTATAAAGCGAGTAACCACATTGCCATTTTATTGAAAAATATAAAACAAGAAAGACAGGGATTACGGTATTTGCACATGAAAAAACGCCATTTATTTAATGATTAACACGCAATGTTTATAACAACACAGCCCTAAGCACATCTTGATGCCCCAGGCGAGACATCAGATTATTCAACAATTAATAAAGCAAAGCATTACTGTTTAAAAGTCACTGGAACAAGCTCCTGAATAGACCAGTTGCACAGTCCTTGTCCTGGCGTGCTTGGCTGAATCCAGGCATCCATATCACAGTCGCTGTCTCCTTCATCAGACTCCGAAGCAGCATTGACAGTTTCGTGACATACTCCACTGGCAGAGATGGTAATTGGCTTTCTGAAACGGGGGGCCCCCACGGAAGGAGTTGATGACGACGGTTGGTACCCCAGCCCAAACCGGTCCATCTTCACAGGAATGTCCAGCACTTTGCCCCAGCCCTTGGCTTCTCCTGCTTCTACTAGAGCTTGAGCTTCCTTATACGATGAGACAGCTATCTCTGGCACTTTGCTCGGCCCGGGACCTTTGTCCTTGATGCGCAAACCTTCGAATGCCTGGCATGGTGTTTCGTGGATCTCTCCGTCGACTTCCACATACTTAAATGAAGATAAATGGCTGACCAGGATGTCCTCTTCCCCGCACACGGTGACTACGCTGTCCCCAACCATATATTTTAACTTCTGATGCAGGGTGGACGTGACGGCCCCTGCCCCATGAATCCAGGGTCTTCCAAGCAAGCAGCTATACGCAGGCTGTATATCCATGATATTAAAATCCGTTGCAAACACTTCCGGCCCCACTTGCAGAGGCAAGGTAATCGATCCGAAGACTGTTCTCCGCGTGCCGTCAAACGCTCTGACTATCAAATCACTGGGTGTGCACAAAATTCCTCTGACATCCAACTTCATCATCGCCTTCTTGGGCAACACATTCAAAGACGACCCGGTGTCAACCAAGACGTGCGACATTACTGATCCTCTACACTCAACAGATACGTGTAATGCCATATTATGATCTCTCCCTTTCGGAGTCAAGTCAAAATCGGTAAAACCCAAGCTGTGGCCTGCATTCACATGTGCCAATACTCCTTCTAGCTGATTTACGGAGACGTCTTGGGGTACAAAAGAGGTGTCCAGGACTTTCAGCAAAGCATTTCTGTGAGCTTCCGAACACAACAGCAATGATAGGATAGATATTTTGGACGGTGTCTGCTGCAGATGCTCCACAATCTTATAATCACTTTTTCGAATCAAGCGCATGAACTCTTCTACATCCTTCGATGCTGCTTCTTTTTCACTTGCTTGCACCGGAACATTTTCAACCACTTTCCCTTTTCCTTTCGCTAGTCTTTCAGCCTCCACCTCAGGAGATATAAAGATCCTGCCACTCCTCGTCATGCCTCCTGAACCAACAACATTATCCACAGTCTCCGCTGGCTGCTTGTTAACATCAATTTTTATCCCGTCACAATATACTTCCAACCCATATGACCATGGGACTGCTTTCGTGTTCTCGTACGGGATTGGCCCGGCCTTAGTTATGGTGATTGGTGGGCGCTGAGCTGGCGCTGCAATAGTGATCGTCTTCCGAGGAATCGTTACCGTGGCCACATCACTCCGATTATCTGCTACTGCCCCTGCAGGCTCGTCAGTTGCCGCTCGATCAAATTGCAATATGCCCTCATCAATTAAAGCCTGAATGCCTTTCTTCAAATCCTTACATCCCCCAGCTAGGGTCCAACAGTCTAAGCAATACTCGTTACACCCTGGGTAAACACCTCCTTGTAACAGTCGGTTCTTTATCTCGCTCAGCGGCGTCTTCAAATCATCGACATTCATAATCAGATTCAACCCTTCCTCAGCCAGAACGGCGTTTGCCCCATGATTAGGCATGGGTTTCTGGACTATATTCGGACCTGCTGTTCCGAAATTGATAGTCTTATTGTCCAAAAGATCCTGCACAACATGCTTAAAAGCATGGCAACCTTCTATATCGTGACCTGGAGCCCCAGAATGAAACTCGCAGTGCCTGCTTGCATCGTAGCCAAACGGGGGAGCTCCCGTTATTGGTGCCAGCGTTCTTTTCTCTACCAGATTCAATCCCAACAATGTCTGCAACAAATCCGCATAGGTCGAGGGAGGCTTCTCAAATACTCTTCTCGGTTTATTACCCTGGAGTCTTCGCTGAGCTTGTTGTGCCCCCTGCTGAGGCTGCTGCTGCTGTTGCATTGGTTGCTGCTGAACCGGTTGCTGTTGCTGGAGTGGTTGTTGCTGATAGGGAATAGTAACACTCGCCACCTGCTGCGGCTGACGATATTGACCTCGTCCCCTGCCTCGGCCCCGACCTCGGCCTCCAAATACTGCGCTTGCCTCGCCCTGACGGCGCCCACCATAAGCTTTCCTATTACTGCCAGATGCAGTCGATTCCTCGACTTGGAACTTTCCTTGCTTAATGTTACGTTCAATCTTTTCTCCCATTAGGATCAGGTCTGAAAAGCTGGCCAGAGACGTATGAAACAGCATATCATGAAACAGACCTGTGAATGTGCCAACAAACATGTCATTCATTTCCTTATCTTCCACCGGAGGACGGACCCTGGCAGCCATATCGCGCCACCTTTGCGCGTACTCTTTAAAACTCTCCCCCTTCTTTTGCGAAAGCCCGGCCAACTGGACCCGATTGGGTGCCAGGTCGCTGTTATACTTGTAATGGGCTACAAATGCCTCTGCTAATTGCTTCCATGTCTTGATATCAGTCGGCTCCAACCCCATGTACCACTCTAGGGAAGGGCCCGACAGACTATCCTGAAAGAAATGCATTAGCATTCTTTCATCAGTTGAGTATGCAGACATCTTTCTGTAATAAGCTCGTACATGCACTTTCGGACATGTGTCTCCTTTATACTTATCGAACGCAGGAGCTTTGAATTTAATTGGCACCCTTAAGCCAGGTACCAAGCCCATTGTTGCCATGTCCAACCCCACAGCACTTTGATTTAAGACTCCCCTCATTTGCTCTTCCAGCATTCTGATCTTCTGGGAATCATCCATCGGCCCTTCAAAACCTCCTCCGGAGAAGGCGTCCTCTTGCTGATCTTCTTGCCACATACCATTCACAGCTCCGTACCCATCATATCCATTATTACGTCCAGCTCTGATCTGATTCATCCCCGGACCTCGGCCTCTGTTGCCGTACCCTTGAACACCTCCAGCAGGACCAAAAGCCATAAATCCAGTACCGTTTCCGTTTCCAAAGCCTCCGTAACCCTGATTGACCATACCATAACCATCTTGCCCGAAGCCTTGAGCATTAAAGCCATACTTCCCAGTGTTATCGAATCCCTGATCGTTGAATCCGAATCCAGTATTGACAAAGCCATTGCCTCCTAGATTATCTCCCAAATTGACATCACCCAGCCCAACATTATGGACAGCAGTCTCATTCCCCACTCCGACGTTACCATTCACAGCAGCGGTAGCGTTGTTGATATTAGCAGCAGGTGTATTGACTACAGGCGGAGCCACTGGGGTGGGAGTGCCGTCTCCATGAACAGTATCAACCCGTACAGACTGATGATCTTCATTACCATGACCAGTGTTTCGGGCCAACAGAGGCTGGACCATGGCCTGCAAATTCTCCTGCCCTTTTGCTATAGCTTCCATGGTCTGCATGAAGAGAGCGAGCTTCTCGCGCACATCTTGCATCTCGTTCTGCATTTGGTCCATGATTTTCCGACAATTGGAGCGGGTAGAATAGCGGTGCGGATGTTGATCTGCAATCCTGTTAAGTACCTGTTAAAAGCAGGAAATAAGACACTGTTCAAAGATTACCTGTAATGCAATATGAATGCAATGCAATGTGTCTGTGCATTAGGGAAGTTCATTCCCCCAGTTCTAGTGTGAAGGTGCCGGTGCAGTGATAGTGAGGACAATAGGAATATCGGAGCTGAATCATAGAAAGCCTCATATATTGCAGGGAAAATCAATAAGCCCAGGGTACAAAATTACTGAGAGTACAAAGAAGGCATGACCTCAACCAACAATCCTGGTGATGGTCAGCACTATGCAAATAAAGCATACAAGTTACTACATGAAATGATCAAATCCTCCCAAAAGTCTGGTACTCTTCTATCAACTTCTTGGTCTCCGGATGGCTTGGTCGATCAAGCAGCCCTTCAACAAGCTGGTTTCTCCTCTTAAGGACACGGCGTACGTCTTCAACAGTTTCTTCCCATGTTGCTTCTCCGAAGCAATCCTCTAGCTTTCGTTTCTGAGACACCGCTTCATCTCTGGATTTGATCGCCTTGTTCAGTGCATGCTGGACACTATACCGGGTCATCACTTCCTCCTCACACTTCTTGATGCTAGACTTCAACTTCTCTTCGAGGTCGGAAATTTGCTGCTTCAGCTTATCTTCCCTCTTCTTATTGTTGGTGAGAGTAGCATTCCAAGTCTTGTTTCAAGAGGAGATTTCTCGGTGTGCTGCGTCGAGCGCCTTCTTTTTGGCTTCCAGCATGTCATGGGAGCTTCTGAACTCTTGCCCCAGACGTTCGCGCTTTTTCTTTTCCTCAGTCAACTCATCCCCTAATCTGTTCATTAGCTCAATCTGCTGTTGGAAAGCATACACGGCCTTGCTTTTCTCACTGCGTACCTGGGCTAACTCTTGCTCTAACCCTTCATTGATCTTCAACAAGGCCTCTTTTTCTCTCACAACCTGCTCGTAGGCTTCCCTAGAAACAGTAGTTGGCTCTGCTACCGGAATGGGAACAAGGAGTGGTACATCTGGAAATGGCATTCTCAACTGACTAGCCCTCTCCTGAATCCAAACTCTATAAGGTGTATAGGCCTGACAGTCATTCTTTCCTAACAAAGGCTTCCCTCTGCGGTTAATACGCGTCCAGGCATGTTGCAACTTGGCTAATAACTCCCCCTTCACGTCACCTGTGAAGTACAGAGATTCCCGTACTTCTTCCTCCTGAGGTGGATTCTTCAGCGCATACCCAAACTGACGAATGAATAAAGAGGGGTTGTAATTGATACACCCCTTTCTTCCTATCAACGGTACATTAGGGTACCCAGAACAACTGAAGATGAGCTCAGATCCCAACAGGTCTCGATCAAACCACACAACGTCTTCGGAATATAGCCTCATCAGGCGCTCTGACCAACTGGCTGAGGTTGCACGATCTGCAAAGGGTCCCTTCATAGGGAGATGACTCTTGAACCACATATTCAACAGAGGAGTACAGCAGTAAACAACTTTTCCCCTTCGGTTTTCGTTCTTGTAGTGCAATGAGTGGTAGAAGTCTCCGATCAGCGTTGGCACTGGGTTGCCTGCAGCAAACAGATAGAAAGCGTCCAGGTCCACAAAGTTGGGCAAGTTAGGAAACAGCACAATTCCATAGATGCATAAAGCCAAAATAGCATTGAAAACCACCCAACAACCGTTCTTGGCGTACTCTTGAGCTTTGCCAACTAAGAAATCAAGAGAGAAACCTGAAACCCCAAGCCAAGAAGTCAATAACAGTTCTGCAGCGTCCATATGTAAGGCTTTGGCTAAGTCCTCCAACTTGGGCTCAGCAGTAGAGTGAATAAAGGGAACCTTGTTCTGCACGGGAAGCTCAGTAAACTCCACATACTCCTCAATGGTAGGCCCTAGAATAAAGTCAGCAAACGTAAAGCATCTCAATGCGGGGTCATAGAACTGCATCAAGGTGTACAGTCCGTTCATCTCATCAGCAGTGGGCTTGCAGACTAATCTCAGTAATCTTCCATGACTCATTCGGAAGCTTCTTCTAACCTCTTCATCAGCAAGAGATATCAGACCGAGTAAAGGGGTAATGTCAGGTGCAGGCAGCTTATACGCAACTGTTTTCCTCAAACCAGCCATAATCAATACTCAGAAGTCCGGGCACTAGAACTAGGGAAATGCAAATGCACCTGCAGCACAGACACACGTTAGTGAAATGCAAATGGTAATGGATATGCAGGCAATGCAATGCAAGTAACATGCAACAGGGACCAAAGCTGTAGCTGAATAGCCTGAACCCAATCAAGAAATCTCAGATAGACCCTCCAGAAGTCCTCAAACCCTGGTCTCAGATAGACCTAAAACAAAGCTCCATTACTGGTCTCTGATGGACCTCAAACCATAACTCCCACTGGTCTCTGGTAGACCTCAAATCACATCTCCAATTGGTCTCTGACAGACCTCAGAACACATCTCCAAATGGTCTCTGACAGACCTCAGAACACATCTCCAAATGGTCTCTGACAGACCTCATAACTCTCCATAAATGCCCAGGATCTCTGATCGAGAACAAACCGGTATCTGAAGGTCTGGTTACCAGCATAACCCCAAATCCCCTCACAGGTGGGTGGCCCTATAACTGGCACAAGGTACGGCATCCTATGCGGTCGTCGGCGTCACAGACTTTCAGGGTTGATGATACGATTCCCAGAAGGAGTGGCATCATCAAATCCTGAAGAGGCCTCACTTAGCCAACTTCCAAATGATCGGTCCCCGGAGTCGACAATTCAGCTGACCAACAACCCCTTCGACCCAAAGGGTAGAAAAAGAAGCCAACCAGAAGAACCTCGTCCGAGTGTAGATTTCATGAGACACTAATGCAAGCAAAGTCGGCACGCGCCCACTACTTTCTACGCTAATTCTAGGTGCACTCAAGCCCAGGTCCGGCTTATCTCTCAATATCAGAACACCCGTCACACCCCAAATACAACAATAATAATCAATATACAAAGCTGAAAATACAAGGTTAGAAATATACAATAACTCCATACAAAATCCTCGACGGGAAAACAAGCGCTAGGATTGACTCGCTCAAAGGGACGTTGGATCCCAAATGCATAAGAACCATCGCAGTTCTTAGCAGCCAGGGGACGTTGGATCCCCAGCAGAGTCGCCAGCTGTCGCTACTGCGAAAATCGGCGCCGGCTGAACAGAAGAGTCGCCACCGTGCGTTATTTATCCCACGGGAGGGAAAGGAAACGCTCAGAGTAAACCTCGCACAACACGGGAAAGGTATGGTCGTCGCAACCAAAACCTGGATTCGGGAGTCGGTTACGCAAGGGGAAGGTATTAGCACCCCTCACGTCCGTCGTACTCGACGGGATCCACGCTTGTTTTCGGGTATGGATTGTTATTCTATCTAAACTATGGGTCGAGGGTTAAAAAGAAAATAAAATGAAAATAAAAATGACTCGGCAAAGTATCACACTTTATGCCTACGTATTCTCGTCTGGAACGAGAAATCAGAGTCAACGTAGTTCGCCTACCTACGGGAAAGGAGGGGAAGGTTGCTCGCTAGGATATCGCATCCTATGCCTACGTACTTCCACACAGCCTGGAAGATCAGAGCAAACGTAGTTCGGGCCATGTACGACACAAGTCTGTCTTGGTTGATTTTACTCCTTCTGAAAAAGGGTTTCTTGATTAACAGTCCAAGCGGACAAAAATGACGTTTTGGTGGGTTCACATTCTTTTACGGAAGAAGTGTCTTTTATTGTGTTTGAAATCTTTATGTGTTTTTCTGTTTGTTTTGAGAAAGAAGAGACAGAACTCTAACCTACGGCTGCGAAGGGAAACAAACTAACCTAATGTTATCATGCATGGGTTAAAACCTAATGTCTATCATGCTCCTCTCTTGCACAGAGAGAAACAGAGATCCTACGGGATAGGCAGAAACAGAAACAATAACAGATATAATAAAGCGGTAAAATGCATGGATGCAACAGTACAAGCGAGGCAAGGGAGTCTCACTCAACCTCGAACCTAGAAAACAATAGGCAAAAGTGAACAGACTTCACTTTCAACCCAACAGGGTAAACAACAAACAATACAGTCCGGAAAACCAATCAATACATCAACAATGAAATACATCAGCAAAAGAAACAGCATCAGCAGCTCTGAATCAACATCTGGCTTCAAGTAATTTCCAATCAGGTACAGGCTTCAACAAGCACCAATCTCCATCTTCATGGCCTTCAGGCAAGGGTTTTGATCATCAGTCTTCTATCTGCAATGGCTTTTCTTCAAGTTCAAACCTCCAGGATGAGGAATCAGTCACAAGAGTGAAATGAATGAATGTTAGA
>OZ012737.1:266409405-266558448 GCA_963859935.3 Lathyrus sativus | reverse complement strand
TTTGTTTAACAGATGCCTGACGGCGAGGTCAGATGTTCTTTTCAACTTTGTGTTGTGCCGGCCTTCGGGTTCGATGCCTGTTTGTTTAACTAATGCCTGATGGGGAGGTCGAATGTTCCTCTGAACTTCGAGGTGAGCCGGCCTTCGGGTTCGATGCCTATTTGTTTAATAGATGTTTAACGGCGAGGTCAGATGTTCTTCTCATCTAAGGGTTGAGACGACCTTCGGTTTTGATGCCTAATTGTTTAACAGATGCCTGACGGTGAGGTCAGATGTTCTTCTCAACTTTGGGTTGAGCCGGCCTTCGTATTTGATACCTGTTTGTTTAACAGATGCTTGACAGTGAAGTCAAATGTTCCTCTCAACTTCATCTTGAGCCGACCTTCGGGTTCGATGCCTGTTTGTTTAACAGTTGCCTGACAGCGAGGTCAGATGTTCCTCTCAACTTCGTGTTGAGCCGGCCTTCGGGTTCGATGCCTGTTTGTTTAACAGATGCCTAGCAGAGAGGTCTAATGTTCTTATCAACTTCAAGTTGAACCGCCCTTCGGGTTCGATGCTTGTTTGTTTAACAGATGTCTGACAGTGAGGTCAGATGTTCTTCTCAACTTCGGGTTGAGCCGGCCTTCGGATTTGATGCCTGTTTGTTTAACAGATGCTTGACAGTGAAGTCAAATATTCCTCTCAACTTCGTGTTGAGCCGACCTTCGGGTTCGATGCCTGTTTGTTTAACAGATGCCTGACAGCGAGGTCAGATGTTCCTCTCATCTTCGTGTTGAGCCGACCTTCGGGTTCGATGCATATTTGTTTAACAGATGCCTGACAGAGAGGTCTAATTTTCTTATCAACTTCAAGTTGAGCCGCCCTTCGGGTTTGATGCTTATTTGTTTAACAGATGCCTGACGATGATGTCAGATGTTCTTCTCAACTTCGGGTTGAGCCGGCCTTCGGATTTGCTGCCTGTTTGTTTAACAGATGCTTGACAGTGAAGTCAAATGTTCCTCTCAACTTCATGTTGAGGCGACCTTCAGGTTAGATGCCTATTTGTTTAAGAGATGCTGGACGGCGAGGTCAGATGTTCCTCTCAACTTCGTGTTGAGCCGACCTTCGGGTTCGATGCCTGTTTGTTTAACAGATGCCTGATAGTGAGGTCAGATGTTCTTCTCAACTTCGGATTGAGCCGGCCTTCGGGTTCGATGCCTGTTTGTTTAACTAATTCCTGATGGGGAGGTCAGATGTTCCTCTCAACTTCGAGGTGGGCCGGCCTTCGGGTTCGATACCTATTTGTTTAATAGATGTTTGACAGCGAGGTCAGATGTTCTTCTCAACTAAGGGTTGAGACGGCCTTCGGGTTTGATTCCTGTTTCTTTAGCAGATGTTTGACGGCGAAGTCAGATGTTCTTCTCAACTTCGGGTTGAGCCGGCCTTCGGGTTCGATGCTTGTTTGTTTAATAGATGCCTGACGGTGAGGTCAGAGATTCTTCTCAACTTCGGGTTGAGCCGGCCTTCGGATTTGATGCGTGTTTGTTTAACAGATGCTTGACAGTGAAGTCAAATGTTCCTCTCAATTTCATGTTGAGCCGACCTTCAGGTTCGATGCCTGTTTGTTTAAGAGATGCTTGACAGCGAGGTCAGATGTTCCTCTCAACTTCGTGTTGAGCCGACCTTCAGGTTCAATGCATGTTTGTTTAACGGATGCCTGACAGCGAGGTCTAATGTTCTTATCAATTTCGGGTTGAACCGGCCTTCGGGTTTGATGCCTGTTTGTTTAACAGACGCTTGACAGTGAAGTCAAATGTTCCTCTAAACTTCATGTTGAGCCGACCTTCGGGTTCGATGCTTGTTTGTTTAACAGACGAATGAAGGCGAGGTCAGATGTTCCTCTCAACTTCGTGTTGAGCCGGCCTTCGAGTTTGATGCCTGTTTGTTTAACAGATGCCTGACGGAGAGGTCAGATGTTCTTCTCAACTTCGTGTTGTGTCGGCCTTCGGGTTCGATGCCTGTTTGTTTCACTAATGCCTGATGGGGAGGTCGAATGTTCCTCTGAACTTCGAGGTGAGCCGGCCTTCGGGTTCGATGCCTGTTTGTTTAACAGATGCCTAGCAGAGATGTCTAATGTTCTTATCAACTTCAAGTTGAGCCGCCCTTCGGGTTCGATGGTTGTTTGTTTAACAGATGTCTAACAGTGAGGTCAGATGTTCTTCTCAACTTCGGGTTGAGCCGGCCTTCGGATTTGATGCCTGTTTGTTTAACAGATGCTTGACAGTGAAGTCAAATATTCCTCTCAACTTCGTGTTAAGCCGACCTTCGAGTTCGATGCCTGTTTGTTTAACAGATGCCTGACAGCGAGGTCAGATGTTCCTCTCATCTTCGTCTTGAGCTAGCCTTCGGGTTCGATGCATGTTTGTTTAAGAGATGCCTGACAGTGAGGTCTAATGTTCTTATCAACTTTGGGTTGAGCCGCCCTTCGGGTTCGATGCCTGTTTGTTTAACAGATGCTTGACAGTGAGTTCAGATGTTCTTCTTAACTACGGATTGAGCCGGCCTTTGGATTTGATGCCTGTTTGTTTAACAGTGCTTGACAGTGAAGTCAAATGTTCCTCTCAACTTTATGTTGAGCCGACCTTCGGGTTCGATGCCTGTTTGTTTAACAGATGCCTGACAGTGAGGTCCGATGTTCCTCTCAACTTCGGGTTGAGCCGGCCTTCGGGTTCGATGCCTGTTTGTTTAACAGATGCCTGACAGAGAGGTCTAATTTTCTTATCAACTTCAAGTTGAGCCGCCCTTCGGGTTCGATGCTTATTTGTTTAACAGATGCCTGACGGTGAAGTCAGATGTTCTTCTCAACTTCGGGTTGAGCCGGCCTTCGGGTTCGATGCTTGTTTGTTTAACAGATGCCTGACAGTGAGGTCAGAGATTCTTCTCAACTTCGGGTTGAGTCGGCCTTCGGATTTGATGCGTGTTTGTTTAACAGATGCTTGACAGTGAAGTCAAATGTTCCTCTCAATTTCATCTTGAGCCGACCTTCAGGTTCGATGCCTGTTTGTTTAAGAGATGCTTGACGGCGAGGACAGAAGTTCCTCTCAACTTCGTGTTGAGCCGACCTTCAGGTTCGATGCCTGTTTGTTTAACGGATGCCTGACAGCGAGGTCTAATGTTCTTATCAATTTCGGGTTGAGCCGGCCTTCGGGTTTGATGCCTGTTTGTTTAACAGACGCTTGACAGTGAAGTCAAATGTTCCTCTAAACTTCATGTTGAGCCGACCTTCGGGTTCGATGCTTGTTTGTTTAACAGACGAATGAAGGCGAGGTCAGATGTTCCTCTCAACTTCGTGTTGAGCCGGCCTTCGAGTTCGATGCCTGTTTGTTTAACAGATGCCTGACGGCGAGGTCAGATGTTCTTCTCAACTTCGTGTTGTACCGGCCTTCGGGTTCGATGCCTGTTTGTTTAACTAATTCCTGATGGGGAGGTCGAATGTTCCTCTGAACTTCGAGGTTAGCCGGCCTTCGGGTTCGATACCTATTTATTTAATAGATGTTTAACGGCGAGGTCAGATGTTCTTCTCATCTAAGGGTTGAGACGGCCTTCGGTTTTGATGCCTAATTGTTTAACAGATGCCTGACGGTGAGGTCAGATGTTCTTCTCAACTTCGGGTTGAGCCGGCCTTCGTATTTCATACCCGTTTGTTTAACAGATGCTTGACAGTGAAGTCAAATGTTCCTCTCAACTTCATGTTGAGCCGACCTTCGGGTTCGATGCCTGTTTGTTTAACAGTTGCCTGACAGCGAGGTCAGATGTTCCTCTCAACTTTGTGTTGGGTTGGCCTTCGGGTTCGATGCCTATCTGTTTAACTAATGCCCGACGGGGAGGTCATATGTTCTTTTCAACTTCGGGTTGATCCGGCCTTCGGATTTGATGCCTGTTTGTTTAACAGACGCTTGACAGTGAAGTCAAATGTTCCTCTAAACTTCATGTTGAGCCGACCTTCGGGTTCGATGCTTGTTTGTTTAACAGACGAATGAAGGCGAGGTCAGATGTTCCTCTCAACTTCGTGTTGAGCCGGCCTTCGACTTCGATGCCTGTTTGTTTAATAGATGCCTGACGGCGAGGTCAGATGTTCTTCTCAACTTCGTGTTGTGTCGGCCTTCGGGTTCGATGCCTGTTTGTTTAACTAATGCCTGATGGGGAGGTCGAATGTTCCTCTGAACTTCGAGGTGAGCCGGCCTTCGGGTTCGATGCCTGTTTGTTTAACAGATGCCTAGCAGAGATGTCTAATGTTCTTATCAACTTCAAGTTGAGCCGCCCTTCGGGTTCGATGGTTGTTTGTTTAACAGATGTCTGACAGTGAGGTCAGATGTTCTTCTCAACTTCGGGTTGAGCCGGCCTTCGGATTTGATGCCTCTTTGTTTAACAGATGCTTGACAGTGAAGTCAAATATTCCTCTCAACTTTGTGTTGAGCCGACCTTCGAGTTCGATGCCTGTTTGTTTAACAGATGCCTGACAGCGAGGTCAGATGTTCCTCTCATCTTCGTCTTGAGCTGGCCTTCGGGTTCGATGCATGTTTGTTTAAGAGATGCCTGACAGTGAGGTCTAATGTTCTTATCAACTTTGGGTTGAGCCGCCCTTCGGGTTCGATGCTTGTTTGTTTAACAGATGCTTGACAGTGAGTTCAGATGTTCTTCTTAACTACGGATTGAGCCGGCCTTTGGATTTGATGCCTGTTTGTTTAACAGTGCTTGACAGTGAAGTCAAATGTTGCTCTCAACTTTATGTTGAGCCGACCTTCGGGTTCGATGCCTGTTTGTTTAACAGATGCCTGACAGTGAGGTCCGATGTTCCTCTCAACTTCGGGTTGAGCCGGCCTTCGGGTTCGATGCCTGTTTGTTTAACAGATGCCTGACAGAGAGGTCTAATTTTCTTATCAACTTCAAGTTGAGCCGCCCTTCGGGTTCGATGCTTATTTGTTTAACAGATGCCTGACGGTGATGTCAGATGTTCTTCTCAACTTCGGGTTGAGCCGGCCTTCGGATTTGCTGCCTGTTTGTTTAACAGATGCTTGACAGTGAAGTCAAATGTTCCTCTCAACTTCATGTTGAGGCGACCTTCAGGTTTGATGCCTGTTTGTCTAAGAGATGCTTGACGGTGAGGTTAGATGTTCCTCTTAACTTCGTGTTGAGCCGACCTTCGGGTTCGATGCCTGTTTGTTTAACAGATGCCTAGCAAAGATGTCTAATGTCCTTATCATCTTCAAGTTGAGCCGCCCTTCGGGTTCGATGGTTGTTTGTTTAACAGATGTCTGACAGTGAGGTCAGATGTTCTTCTCAACTTCGGGTTGAGCCGGCCTTCGGATTTGATGCCTGTTTGTTTAACAGATGCTTGACAGTGAAGTCAAATATTCCTCTCAACTTCGTGTTGAGCCGACCTTCGAGTTCGATGCCTGTTTGTTTAACAGATGCCTGACAGCGAGGTCAGATGTTCCTCTCATCTTCGTCTTGAGCTGGCCTTCGGGTTCGATGCATGTTTGTTTAAGAGATGCCTGACAGTGAGGTCTAATGTTCTTATCAACTTCGGGTTGAGCCGCCCTTCGGGTTCGATGCCTGTTTGTTTAACAGATGCTTGACAGTGAGTTCAGATGTTCTTCTTAACTACGGATTGAGCCAACCTTTGGATTTGATGCCTATTTGTTTAACAGTGCTTGACAGTGAAGTCAAATGTTCCTCTCAACTTTATGTTGAGCCGACCTTCGGGTTCGATGCGTGTTTGTTTAACAGATGCCTGACAGTGAGGTCCGATGTTCCTCTCAACTTCGGGTGAGCCGGCCTTCAGGTTCGATGCCTGTTTGTTTAACAGATGCCTGACAGAGAGGTCTAATTTTCTTATCAACTTCAAGTTGAGCCGCCCTTCGGGTTCGATGCTTATTTGTTTAACAGATGCCTGACGGTGATGTCAGATGTTCTTCTCAACTTCGGGTTGAGCCGACCTTCGTATTTGCTGCCTGTTTGTTTAACAGATGCTTGACAGTGAAGTCAAATGTTCCTCTCAACTTCATGTTGAGGCGACCTTCAGGTTCGATGCCTGTTTGTCTAAGAGATGCTTGACGGTGAGGTCAGATGTTCCTCTTAACTTCGTGTTGAGCCGACCTTCGGGTTCGATGCCTGTTTGTTTAAGAGATGCCTGACAGCGAGATCTAATGTTCTTATCAACTTCGGGTTGAGCCGCCCTTCGGGTTCGATGCCTGTTTGTTTAACAGATGCCTGACAGTGAGGTCAGATGTTCTTCTCAACTTCAGGTTGAGCCGGCCTTCGGGTTCGATGCCTGTTTGTTTAACTAATGCCTGATGGGGAGGTCAGATGTTCCTCTCAACTTCGAGGTGGGCCGGCCTTCGGGTTCGATACCTATTTGTTTAATAGATGTTTGACAGCGAGGTCAGATGTTCTTCTCAACTAAGGGTTGAGACGGCCTTCGGGTTTGATTCCTGTTTCTTTAACAGATGTTTGACAGCGAGGTCAGATGTTCATCTCAACTTCGGGTTGAGACGGCCTTCGGGTTTTATTCATGTTTCTTTAACAGTTGTATGACGGCGAAGTCAGATGTTCTTCTCAACTTCGGGTTGAGCCGGCCTTCGGATTTTATGCGTGTTTGTTTAACAGATGCTTGACAGTGAAGTCAAATGTTCCTCTCAATTTCATGTTGAGCCGACCTTCAGGTTCGATGCCTGTTTGTTTAAGAGATGCTTGACGGCGAGGTCAGATGTTCCTCTCAACTTCGTGTTGAGCCGACCTTCAGGTTCGATGCCTATTTGTTTAACGGATGCCTGACAGCGAGGTCTAATGTTCTTATCAACTTCGGGTTGAGCCGCCTTTCAGGTTCGATGCTTGTTTATTTATCAGATGCCTGACGGTGAGGTCAGATGTTCTTCTCAACTTCGGGTTGAGCCGGCCTTCGGATTTGATGCCTGTTTGTTTAACAGACGCTTGACAGTGAAGTTAAATGTTCCTCTAAACTTCATGTTGAGCCGACCTTCGGGTTCAATGCTTGTTTGTTTAACAGACGAATGAAGGCGAGGTCAGATGTTCCTCTCAACTTCGTGTTGAGCCGGCCTTCGAGTTCGATGCCTGTTTGTTTAACAGATGCCTGACGACGAGGTCAAATGTTCTTTTCAACTTTGTGTTGTGCCGGCCTTCGGGTTCGATGCCTGTTTGTTTAACTAATGCCTGATGGGGAGGTCGAATGTTCCTCTGAACTTCGAGGTGAGCCGGCCTTCGAGTTCGATACCTATTTGTTTAATAGATGTTTAACGGCGAGGTCAGATGTTCTTCTCATCTAAGAGTTGAGACGGCCTTCGGTTTTGATGCCTAATTGTTTAACAGATGCCTGACGGTGAGGTCAGATGTTCTTCTCAACTTTGGGTTGAGCCAGCCTTCGTATTTGATACCTGTTTGTTTAACAGATGCTTGACAGTGAAGTCAAATGTTCCTCTCAACTTCATGTTGAGCCGACCTTTGGGTTCGATGCCTGTTTGTTTAACAGTTGCCTGACAGCGAGGTCAGATGTTCCTCTCAACTTCGTGTTAAGCCGGCCTTCGGGTTCGATGCCTGTTTGTTTAACTAATGCCCGACGGGGAGGTCAGATGTTCTTTTCAACTTCGGGTTGAGCCGGCCTTCGGGTTCGATGCCTGTTTGTTTAACAGATGCCTAGCAGAGAGGTCTAATGTTCTTATCAACTTCAAGTTGAGCCGCCCTTCGGGTTTGATGCTTGTTTGTTTAACAGATGTCTGACAGTGAGGTCAGATGTTCTTCTCAACTTCGGGTTGAGCCGGCCTTCGGATTTGATGCCTGTTTGTTTAACAGATGCTTGACAGTGAAGTCAAATATTCCTCTCAACTTCGTGTTGAGCCGACCTTCGGGTTCGATGCCTGTTTGTTTAACAGATGCCTGACAGCGAGGTCAGATGTTCCTCTCAACTTCGTGTTGAGCCGGCCTTCGGGTTCGATGCATGTTTGTTTAACAGATGCCTGACGGCGAGGTCAGATGTTCTTATCAACTTCGGGTTGAGCCGGCCTTCGGGTTCGATGCTTGTTTGTTTAACAAATGCCTGACGGTGAGGTCAAATGTTCTTCTCAACTTCGGGTTGAGTCGGTCTTCGGATTTGATGCCTGTTTGTTTAGCAGATGCTTGACAGTGAAGTCAAATGTTCCTCTAAACATCATGTTGAGCCGACCTTCGGGTTCGATGCTTGTTTGTTTAAAAGACGACTGAAGGCGAGGTCAGATGTTCCTCTCAACTTCGTGTGGAGCCGGCCTTCGGGTTCGATGCCTGTTTGTTTAACAGATGCCTGACGGCGAGGTCAGATGTTCTTCTCAAATTCGTGTTGTGCTGGCCTTCGGGTTCGATGCCTGTTTGTTTAACTAATGCCTGATGGGGAGGTCGAATGTTCCTCTCAACTTCGAGGTGAGCCGGCCTTCGGGTTCGATACCTATTTGTTTAATAGATTTTTAACGGCGAGGTCAGATGTTCTTCTCAACTAAGGGTTGAGACGGCCTTCGGGTTTGATGCCTAAT
Source organism: Lathyrus sativus (assembly GCA_963859935.3). Lineage (NCBI taxonomy): Eukaryota > Viridiplantae > Streptophyta > Magnoliopsida > Fabales > Fabaceae > Lathyrus > Lathyrus sativus. The sequence goes on along the minus strand of OZ012737.1, from coordinate 266,549,890 downwards.
TGTTTAACAGATGCCTGACGGCGAGGTCAGATGTTCTTCTCAACTTTGGGTTGAGCCGGCCTTCGGGTTCGATGCTTGTTTGTATAACAGATGCCTGACAATGAGGTCAGATGTTCTTCTCAACTTCGGGTTGAGCCGACCTTTGTATTTGATACCTGTTTGTTTAACAAATGCTTGACAGTGAAGTCAAATGTTCCTCTCAACTTCATGTTGAGCCGACCTTCAGGTTCGATGCCTGTTTGTTTAAGAGATGCTTGACGGCGAGGTCAGATGTTCCTCTCAACTTCGTGTTAAGCTGGCCTTCGGATTTGATGCCTATTTGTTTAACAGATGTTTGACAGTGAAGTCAAATGTTACTCTCAACTTCATGTTTAACCCACCTTCGGGTTTGATGCCTGTTATTTAAACAGATGCCTAACGGCGAGGTCAGATGTTCCTCTCAACTTCGTGTTGAGCCGGCCTTCGGATTCAATGCCTGTTTGTTTAACAGATGCCTGACGGTGAGGTCAGATGTTCTTCTTAACTTCTTGTTGTGCCTGCCTTCGGGTTCGATGCCTGTTTATTTAACAGATGCCTGACGGTGAGGTCAAATGTTCTTCTCAACTTTGTGTTGTACCGGCCTTCGGGTTCGATGCCTGTTTGTTTAACTAATGCCTGATGGGGAGGTCAGATGTTCCTCTCAACTTCTAGGTGAGCCAACCTTCGGGTTCGATACCTGTTTGTTTAATAGATGTTTGACGGTGAGGTCAGATGTTCTTCTCAACTAAGGGCTGATACGGCCTTCGGGTTTGATGCCTGTTTGTTTAACAGATACCTGACAGCGAGGTAAGATGTTCTTCTCAGCTTCGGGTTAAGTCGGCCTTCGGGTTCCATAACTTTTTGTTTAACAGATGCCTGACGAAGTGGTCAGATGTTCTTCTCAACTTCGGGTTGAGCCGGACTTCGGGTTCGATGCATGTTTGTTTAAGAGATGCCTGACAGTGAGGTCTAATGTTCTTATCAACTTCGGGTTGAGCCGCCCTTCGGGTTCGATGCCTGTTTGTTTAACAGATGCTTGACAGTGAGTTCAGATGTTCTTCTTAACTACGGATTGAGCCGGCCTTTGGATTTGATGCCTGTTTGTTTAACAGTGCTTGACAGTGAAGTCAAATGTTCCTCTCAACTTTATGTTGAGCCGACCTTCGGGTTCGATGCCTGTTTGTCTAAGAGATGCCTGACAGTGAGGTCCGATGTTCCTCTCAACTTCGGGTTGAGCCGGCCTTCAGGTTCGATGCCTGTTTGTTTAACAGATGCCTGACAGCGAGGTCTAATTTTCTTATCAACTTCAAGTTGAGCCGCCCTTCGGGTTCGATGCCTGTTTGTTTAACAGATGCCTGACAGTGAGGTCAGATGTTCTTCTCAACTTCGGGTTGAACCGGGCTTCGGGTTCGATGCCTGTTTGTTTAACTAATGCCTGATGGGGAGGTCAGATGTTCCTCTCAACTTCGAGGTGGGCCGGCCTTCGGGTTCGATACCTATTTGTTTAATAGATGTTTGACAGCGAGGTCAGATGTTCTTCTTAACTAAGGGTTGAGACGGCCTTCGGGTTTGATTCCTGTTTCTTTAACAGATGTTTGACAGCGAGGTCAGATGTTCATCTCAACTTCGGGTTGAGACGGCCTTCGGGTTTTATTCATGTTTCTTTAACTGTTGTATGACGGCGAAGTCAGATGTTCTTCTCAACTTCGGGTTGAGCCGGCCTTCGGATTTTATGCGTGTTTGTTTAACAGATGCTTGACAGTGAAGTCAAATGTTCCTCTCAATTTCATGTTGAGCCGACCTTGAGGTTCGATGCCTATTTGTTTAACGGATGCCTGACAGCGAGGTCTAATGTTCTTATCAACTTCGGGTTGAGCCGCCCTTCAGGTTCGATGCTTGTTTATTTATCAGATGCCTGACGGTGAGGTCAGATGTTCTTCTCAACTTCGGGTTGAGCCGGCCTTCGGATTTGATGCCTGTTTGTTTAACAGACGCTTGACAGTGAAGTCAAATGTTCCTCTAAACTTCATGTTGAGCCGACCTTCGGGTTCAATGCTTGTTTGTTTAACAGACGAATGAAGGCGAGGTCAGATGTTCCTCTCAACTTCGTGTTGAGCCGGCCTTCGAGTTCGATGCCTGTTTGTTTAACAGATGCCTGACGGCGAGGTCAAATGTTCTTTTCAACTTTGTGTTGTGCCGGCCTTCGGGTTCGATGCCTGTTTGTTTAACTAATGCCTGATGGGGAGGTCGAATGTTCCTCTGAACTTCGAGGTGAGCCGGCCTTCGGGTTCGATACCTATTTGTTTAATAGATGTTTAACGACGAGGTCAGATGTTCTTCTCATCTAAGAGTTGAGACGGCCTTCGGTTTTGATGCCTAATTGTTTAACAGATGCCTGACGGTGAGGTCAGATGTTCTTCTCAACTTTGGGTTGAGCCGGCCTTCGTATTTGATACCTGTTTGTTTAACAGATGCTTGACAGTGAAGTCAAATGTTCCTCTCAACTTCATGTTGAGCCGACCTTTGGGTTCGATGCCTGTTTGTTTAACAGTTGCCTGACAGCGAGGTCAGATGTTCCTCTCAACTTCGTGTTAAGCCGGCCTTCGGGTTCGATGCCTGTTTGTTTAACTAATGCCCGACGGGGAGGTCAGATGTTCTTTTCAACTTCGGGTTGAGCCGGCCTTCGGGTTCAATGCCTGTTTGTTTAACAGATGCCTAGCAGAGAGGTCTAATGTTCTTATCAACTTCAAGTTGAGCCGCCCTTCGGGTTCGATGCTTGTTTGTTTAACAGATGTCTGACAGTGAGGTCAGATGTTCTTCTCAACTTCGGGTTGAGCCGGCCTTCGGATTTGATGCCTGTTTGTTTAACTGATGCTTGACAGTGAAGTCAAATATTCCTCTCAACTTCGTGTTGAGCCGACCTTCGGGTTCGATGCCTTTTTGTTTAACAGATGCCTGACAGCGAGGTCAGATGTTCCTCTCAACTTCGTTTTGAGCCGGCCTTCGGGTTCGATGCATGTTTGTTTAACAGATGCCTGACGGCGAGGTCAGATGTTCTTATCAACTTCGGGTTGAGCCGGCCTTCGGGTTCGATGCTTGTTTGTTTAACAAATGCCTGACGGTGAGGTCAAATGTTCTTCTCAACTTCGGGTTGAGTCGGCCTTCGGATTTGATGCCTGTTTGTTTAGCAGATGCTTGACAGTGAAGTCAAATGTTCCTCTAAACATCATGTTGAGCCGACCTTCGGGTTCGATGCTTGTTTGTTTAAAAGACGACTGAAGGCGAGGTCAGATGTTCCTCTCAACTTCGTGTGGAGCCGGCCTTCGGGTTCGATGCCTGTTTGTTTAACAGATGCCTGACGGCGAGGTCAGATGTTCTTCTCAAATTCGTGTTGTGCTGGCCTTCGGGTTCGATGCCTGTTTGTTTAACTAATTCCTGATGGGGAGGTCGAATGTTCCTCTCAACTTCGAGGTGAGCCGGCCTTCGGGTTCGATACGTATTTGTTTAATAGATTTTTAACGGCGAGGTCAGATGTTCTTCTCAACTAAGGGTTGAGACGGCCTTCGGGTTTGATGCCTAATTGTTTAACAGATGCCTGACAGCGAGGTCAGATGTTCTTCTCAACTTTGGGTTGAGCCGACCTTCGGGTTCGATGCTTGTTTGTATAACAGATGCCTGACAATGAGGTCAGATGTTCTTCTCAACTTCGGGTTGAGCCGACCTTTGTATTTGATACCTGTTTGTTTAACAAATGCTTGACAGTGAAGTCAAATGTTCCTCTCAACTTCATGTTGAGCCGACCTTCAGGTTCGATGCCTGTTTGTTTAAGAGATGCTTGACGGCGAGGTCAGATGTTCCTCTCAACTTCGTGTTAAGCTGGCCTTCGGATTTGATGCCTATTTGTTTAACAGATGCTTGACAGTGAAGTCAAATGTTACTCTCAACTTCATGTTTAACCCACCTTCGGGTTTGATGCCTGTTATTTTAACAGATGCCTAACGGCGAGGTCAGATGTTCCTCTCAACTTCGTGTTGAGCCGGCCTTCGGATTCAATGCCTGTTTGTTTAACAGATGCCTGACGGTGAGGTCAGATGTTCTTCTTAACTTCTTGTTGTGCCTGCCTTCGGGTTCGATGCCTGTTTATTTAACAGATGCCTGACGGTGAGGTCAAATGTTCTTCTCAACTTTGTGTTGTACCGGCCTTCGGGTTCGATGCCTGTTTGTTTAACTAATGCCTGATGGGGAGGTCAGATGTTCCTCTCAACTTCTAGGTGAGCCAACCTTCGGGTTCGATACCTGTTTGTTTAATAGATGTTTGACGGTGAGGTCAGATGTTCTTCTCAATTAAGGGCTGATACGGCCTTCGGGTTTGATGCCTATTTGTTTAACAGATACCTGACAGCGAGGTAAGATGTTCTTCTCAGCTTCGGGTTAAGTCGGCCTTCGGGTTCCATAACTTTTTGTTTAACAGATGCCTGACGGAGAGGTCAGATGTTCTTCTCAACTTCGGGTTGAGCCGGCCTTTGGGTTCGATGCTTGTTTGTTTAACAGATGTCTAGCGGCTAGGTCAGATGTTCTTCTCAACTTCGGGTTGAGCCAGCGTTCGGGTTCGATTCCTGTTTGTTTAACTAATGCTTGGAAGCGAGGTCGGATGTTCTTCTCAACTTCAGGTTGTGTCGGCCATCAAATTCGATGCCTGTTTGTTTAACATATGCCTGACAGCGAGCTCAGATGTTCTTCTCAACTTCGTGTTGTGCCGGCCTTCGGGTTCGATGCCTGTTTGTTTAGCTAATACCTGATGGGGAGGTCAGATGTTCCTCTCAACTTCAAGTTGAGCCGGCCTTCGGGTTCGATGCCTGTTTGCTTAACAATTGTTCGACGGCGAGGTCAAATGTTCTTCTCATTTAAGGATTGAGACGGCCTTCGGGTTCGATGCCTGTTTGTTTAACAGATGCCTAACGGCGAGGTCAAATGTTCTTCTCAGCTTGGGGTTGAGCCGGCCTTCGGGTTCAATGCCTGTTTGTTTAACAGATGCCTAGCAGAGAAGTCTAATGTTCTTATCAACTTCAGGTTGAGCCTCCCTTCCGGTTCGATGCCTGTTTGTTTAACAGATGCCTAACGGTGAGGTCAGATGTTCTTCTCAACTTCGGGTTGAGCCGGCTTTTGGGATTGATGCCTGTTTGTTTAACAGATGCCTGACGTCTATGTCAGATGCTCTTCTCAACTTCGGGTTGAGCCAGCCTTCGGGTTCGACTCCTGTTTGTTTAACTAATGCCTAATGGGAAGGTCAGATGTTCCTCTCAACTTCAAGTTGAGCCGGCCTTCGGGTTCGATGCCTGTTTGTGTAACAGATGTTTGACGGCGAGGTCAGATGCTCTTGTCAATTAAGGATTGAGACGACCTTCGGGTTCGATGCATGTCTGTTTAACTGATGCCTGACGACAAGGTCAAATGTTTTTCTCAACTTCGGGTTGAGCTGACCTTCAGGTTCGATGCCGGTTTGTTTAAGAGATGCCTGACAGCGAGGTCTAATGTTCCTATCAACTTTAGGTTGAGCCGCCCTTCGGGTTTGATGCCTGTTTATTTAACCGATGCCTGATGGTGAGGTCAGATGTTATTCTCAACTTCGGGTTGAGCCGGCCTTCAGATTTGATGCCTGTTTGTTTAACAGATGCTTGACAGCGAGGTCAGATGTTCTTCTCAACTAAGGGTTGAGATGGCCTTCGGGTTTGATGCCTGTTTATTTAACAGATGCCTGACAGCGAGGTCTACGGTTCTTATCAACTTCGGGTTGAGCCGGCCTTCGGGTTCCATAACTTTTTTTTTAACCGATGCCTGATGGCGAGGTCAGATGTTCTTTTGAACTTCGGTTTTAGCCGGCCTTTGGGTTCGATGCCTGTTTGTTTAAAAGATGCCTGGCGGCTAGGTCAGATGTTCTTCTCAACTTCGGGTTGAGCCGGCGTTCGGGTTCGATTCCTATTTGTTTAACTAATGCCTGGCAGCGAGGTCAGATATTCTTCTCAACTTCAGGTTAAGTCGGCCATCAAATTCGATACCTGTTTGTTTAACATATGCCTGACAGCTAGCTCAGATGTTCTTCTCAACTTCGTGTTATGCCGGCCTTCGGGTTCGATGCCTGTTTGTTTAACTAATACCTGATGGGGAGGTTAGATGTTCCTCTCAACTTCAAGTTGAGCCGGCCTTCGGGTTCGATTCCTGTTTGCTTAATAGTTGTTTGACGACGAGGTCAAATGTTCTTCTCATTTAAGGATTGAGACGGCCTTCGGGTTCGATGCCTGTTTGTTTAAGAGATGCCTGACGGCGAGGTCAAATGTTCTTATCAACTTCGGGTTGAGCCGGCCTTCGGGTTCAATGCCTGTTTCTTCAACAGATGCCTAGCAGAGAAGTCTAATGTTCTTATTAACTTCGGGTTGAGCCGCCCTTCCGGTTCGTTGCCTGTTTGTTTAACAGATGCCTAACGGTGAGGTCAGATGTTCTTCTCAACTTCGGGTTGAGCCGGCTTTTGGGATTGATGCCTGTTTGTTTAACAGATGTCTGGCGTCTATGTCAGATGTTCTTCTCAACTTCGGGTTGAGCCGGCCTTCGGGTTCGTCTCCTGTTTGTTTAACTAATGCCTGATGAGGAGGCCAGATCTTCCTCTCAACTTCAAGTTAAGCCGGCCTTCGGGTTCGATGCCTGTTTGTTTAACAGATGTTTGACGGCGAGGTCAGATGTTCTTCTCAATTAAGGATTGAGACGACCTTCGGGTTCGATGCATGTTTGTTTAACTGATGCCTGACGACAAGGTCAAATGTTCTTCTAAACTTCAGGTTGAGCCGACCTTCAGGTTCGATGCCTGTTAATTTAAGAGATGCATGACAGCGAGGTCTAATGTTCTTCTCAACTTTAGGTTGAGCCGCCCTTCGGGTACGATGCCTGTTTGTTTAACAGATGCCTGACGGTGATGTCAGATGTTCCTTTTAACTTCGGGTTGAGCCGGCCTTCGGGTTCGATGCCTGTTTGTTTAACAGATGCTTGACGGCGAGGTCAGATGTTCTTCTCAATTAAGGATTGAGACGGCCTTCGGGTTCGATGCCTGTTTGTTTATCAGATGCTTGACGGCGAGGTCAAATGTTCTTCTCAACTTTGTGTTGAGCCGGCCTTCGGGTTCTATGCCTGTTTGTTTAACAGTTGCCTGACGGCGAGGTCTAATGTTCTTCTCAACTTCGTGTTGGGTCGGCCTTCGGGTTCGATGCCTGTTTGTTTAACTAATGCCTGATGGGAAGGTCAGATGTTCCTCTCAAATTCGACGTGAGCCGGCCTTTGGGTTTGATGCCTGTTTGTTTAACAGATGTTTGACAGCGAGGTCAGATGTTCTTCTCAACTAAGGGTTGAGATGGCCTTCGGGTTTGATGCCTGTTTATTTAACAGATGCCTGACAGCAAGGTCTAATGTTCTTATCAACTTCGGGTTGAGCCGGCCTTCGGGTTCCATAACTTTTTGTTTAACCGATGCCTGACGGCGAGGTCAGATGATCTTCTGAACTTCGGGTTGAGCCGGCCTTTGGGTTCGATGCCTGTTTGTTTAACAGAAGCCTGGCGGCTAGGTCAGATGTTCTTCTCAACTTCAGGTTGAGCCGGCCTTCGGTTGCGATTCTTATTTGTTTAACTAATGCCTGGCAACAAGGTAAGATATTCTTCTCAACTTCAGGTTGAGTCGGCCATCAAATTCGATGCCTGTTTTTTTAACATATGTCTGACAGCGAGGTCAGATGTTCTTCTCAACTTCGGGTTGTGCCGGCCATCGGGTTCGATGCCTGTTTGTTTAACTAATGTCTGATGGGGAGCTCAGATGTTCCTCTCAACTTCAATTTGAGCCGGCCTTCGGGTTCGATGCCTGTTTGTTTAACAGAAGTTTGACGGCGAGGTCAGATGTTCTTCTCAACTTCGAGTTCAGCCGACCTTCGGGTTCAATGCCTTTTTGTTTAACAGATGCCCAGCAGAGAGGTCTAATGTTCTTATCAACTTCGGGTTGAGCCGCCCTTCCGGTTTGATGCATGTTTGTTTAGCAGATGCCTAACGGTGACGTCAGATGTTCTTCTCAACTTCGGGTTGAGCCGGCCTTTGGGTTTGATGCCTGTTTGTTTAACAGATTCCTGGCGGCTATGTCAGATGTTCTTCTCAACTTCGGGTTGAGCTAGCCTTCGGGTTCGATTCCTGTTTGTTTAACTAATGCCTGGCAACGAGGTCAGATGTTCTTCTCAACTTCGGGTTGAGTCGGCCATCAAACTCGATGCCAGTTTGTTTAACATATGTCTGACAGCGAGGTCAGATGTTCTTCTCAACTTCATGTTATGCCGGCCTTTGGGTTCGATTCCTGTTTGTTTAACTAATGCCTGATGGGGAGGTCAGATATTCCTCTCAAATTCAAGTTGAGCCGGCCTTCGGGTTCGATGCCTGTTTGTTTAACAGATGTTTGACGACGAGGTCAGATGTTCTTCTCAATTAAGGATTGAGACGACCTTCGGGTTCGATGCCTGTTTGTTTAACAGATGCCTGAAGGCAAGGTCAAATGTTCTTCTCAACTTCGGGTTGAGCCGACCTTCGGGTTCAATGCCTTTTTGTTTAACAGATGCCTAGCAGAGAGGTCTAATGTTCTTATCAACTTCGCGTTGAGCCTCCCTTTCGGGTTCGATGCCTGTTTGTTTAACAGATGCCTAACGGTGAGGTTAGATGTTCTTCTCAACTTCAGGTTGAGCCAGCCTTCAGATTTAATGCCTGTTTGTTTAACAGATGCTTGATAGTGAATTCAAATGTTCATCTCAACTTCATGTTAAGCGACCTTCGTGTTCGATGCCTGTTTGTTTAACAGATGCCTGACGGCGAGGTCAGATGTTCCTCTCCACTTCGTGTTGAGCCGGCCTACAGGTTCGATGTCTGTGTGTTTAATAGATGCCTAATGGCGAGGTCAGATGTTCTTCTCAACTTCGGGTTGAGCCGACCTTCGGGTTCGATGCCTGTTTGTTTAACAGATGCCTGGCAGAGAGGTCTAATGTTCTTATCAACTTCAACATGAGCCGCCCTTTGGGTTCGATGCTTGTTTGTTTAACAGATGCCTGACGGTGAGGTCAGATGTTCTTCTCAACTTCGGGTTGAGTCGGCCTTCGAATTTGATGCCTGTTTGTTTAACAGATGCTTGACAATGAAGTCAAATGTTCCTCTCAACTTCATCTTGAGCCGACCTTCAGGTTCGATGCCTGTTTGTTTAAGAGATGCTTGACGGCGAGTTCAGATGTTCCTCTCAACTTCGTGTTGAGCCGACCTTCGAGTTCGATGCCTATTTGTTTAAGAGATGCCTGACAGCAAGGTCTAATTTTCTTATCAACTTCGGGTTGAGCCGCCCTTCAGGTTCGATGCCTGTTTGTTTAACAGATGCCTGACAGTGAGGTCAGACGTTCTTCTCAACTTCGGGTTGGGCCGGCCTTCGGATTTGATGCCTGTTTGTTTAACAGATGCTTGACAGCAAAGTCAAATGTTCGTCTCAACTTCATGTTGAGCCGGCCTTCGGGTTCGATGCTTCTTTGTTTAATAGATTCCTGACGGTGATGACAGTGAAGTCAAATGTTCCTCTCAACTTCATGTTGAGCCGTGTCGCTACTGCGAAAAATGGCGCCGGCCATGACAGAAGAGTCATCGCCGTGCGTTATTTATCCCAAAAGAGGGAAAGGAAACGCTCAGAGAAAACCTAACGCAAAGAGGGAAAGGAATGGTCATCACAACCAAATCCTGGATTCGGGAGTCGGTTACGCAAGGGGAAGGTATTAGCACCCCTCACGTCCGTCGTACTCGAAGGGATCCATGCTTGTTTTCTATCTAAGGGTGTGTTTATCTATCTACACTAAAGGTCTGGTCTAAAAAGAAAAGAAAATGACTCGGCAAAGTATCACACTTTATGCCTACGTATTCCCGTCTGGAACGAGAAATCAGAGTCAACGTAGTTCGCCTAACTATGGGGTTTAGGGGGGAAGGTTGCTCGCCGAGATATCGCATCTCGTGCCTACGTACTTTCATACGGCATGAAAGATCAGAGTAAACATAGTTCGGGCTACGGAAGACACAAGTTTGTCTGACAGTTTTTTATCTCCTTAAGAAAGGGTTTTCCTGATTAAAGGTCCAAGAGGACAAAAACAGAGTTTGATTGTTTGTTTGATTTTTTTATGAAAGAACTGTTTTTTAAGATGTTTGCAATCTCAGTCGCACTAGAGACTATGACCCAGGAGTGAACGCTTCGTATGTCACCCAAAGGGTACCACACTAACATCCAGATTACAGGAGAGAGACCCTCCACCAACCTTTTCCCAGATAGCTTAAGGCTCGTAACGCACGACTTCAATTAACCTTATTACTGTGTTTTTGAATTGTTTTGAGATGAGAAAAGAGAGACACCCTAAAACTATGGTTGAAAGGGGGAATCTACCTACAGTTATCATGCATGGGTCAAAACCTAATGTCTGTCATAATTCCCTCTTGCACAGAGGAAATCAGAGATCCTAGGGGAAACAGCAAAAGAAGTAAACAGTAAACAGTAAACAGTAAAATGCATGATATGCAACAGTACCAGCGAGGCAAGGGAGAAAACAACAGGCAAGAGGAGACAAGCTCCACCTCAAACCTAGAGGTAATCAGCACAAGCAAACAGACAATATAGAAAAAAAACAAAAGATACAGAGGAGGTAACCCAAGCAGCAGCAACAAACTCCTACAGCTGACAGCAACAGCAAGCTCTAAACAGCACAGTTGAAAAGACAGCAAAGTTGACAGCAAGACTTCATCCTCAAGCTAGCTTCTATCTTCAAGCTTCATCAAACTTCATCTTCAAGCTCTAGCAAGCACCTCCAAGCAAAGGATTAATCATCAAGATCAAGGTTGTAATGTTGAGAACCAGATGAAAACCAAAGGAAATCATCAAGTACCAACATTAAAATGGAAAGGTATCCTCAAAGTTCTACTCAACTATGGGCATACCATACATCCCTCCAAAGGAGAGATGGAGTTTTCCTAGGAGGACTTTACATCATTGGATGGAATAGAAGCACACAATGCATTCTATGTTTGATGAAAGAATCAAAACTAGCTCTAATGGCTCTTCCTAAAACCCTAATTTCCTAAGCTCCTAAAACAACTCCTAAAAGAAAAGGAAACTTCAACTCCAAGCTCCAATCTTCAAGCCAAAACAGCTACACCAAGTCCAGAAGACCTCCCAAAAAGGATTCCAAGCCAAGCAAACTCCAAAGTCACCAACCAAGCCAAACAAGCAAAGGCACTCAAGAGAGAACAACACAAACACAAGCAACTTGAAAAATACATGTAAAATATGAAAATGCATCTAAAAATGCCAAATAAAATCTCAAAGGACCCCTAAGGTATCAGGGACCAGGGGTCAAAAGGGGAGATTAAGAATCAAAAGGGAAGTGCCCCAACAGAGGGCAAACACCAAGAGTGTCCCAAACAAAGGCAGCAATGGAGAGGGAACAAAATTCATTTCAAATCACTAGAAAACAGCACTTAAAAATTATGAAAAAAATATCCAAAGATCAATTAACATGTTAACACCATTCTCAAAAAAGATCATGCAAAAATAAGAAGTTTAAACATAGAAATAAAATCAAGAAAGAACAGAACTGCAATTTAAATCAAATAAAACAGGTCCAACATTTAATTTGTTTTAAAATAGAAATTGAAACGAAAAAAATAAAATAAAATATCCAGAAAAAACTAGACATCTTAAAGTTTTTAAAAAATATTTTTGTGTATTTTTATGATTATTAGAGCTATTTTAAATGATTTAAAATGGAACAGCACCAAAACAGAAAATAAAACCAACTAAAATTAAAACAGAAAATAAATGGTGTAGACAGCAATAAAATGTAGTGCAAATGGCAGACTGGGCCTCCCAGGAGGTGCAAAAAGCAAAGCGCTAGGCCCACAAAACAAAAATAAAAAAAAAGCAAACGAAAATGAAAGAAAAAAGAAACAAAATGCACACCAGCGGGATCGAACCCGCGCGCGCCCAGTCCCCTCCCATATGCCAAACGACGCCGTTTTGGCCTTAGGACGCGTGGCGCCTCCTCGCCCCCATGATGGGAAGACTCGGTCTCCTATCTCTCTCAAATCGGACGGCTATCGTCCTTCTTCTCCAACCAGAATTTCCACCGCCGGAGCAACACTCCGGTCACCCCTACCAAGCATTCCGGCCACCACAAAGTGCACAACAACACACATAAAATGCAAAACTCAACCGTTTTTAGAGTTTTTTACGTCAAAATTCATCTACGTCTCGCAAGGATTCCAAATATATCAACCAAAATTATTAATAATGCAACATGAGAGAAAAATGAAGCAAATAAAGTTTGGTACCAAAAACTCAAGTTCATCAAAACCTCTCCAAATTAATTCTAAACTCAACCTTATGTCATGGAGGTTATAGATCAAGCAAAAACTAAGCAAAATCATTCAATAACAGTCCATTCAAAATCTCACAAGTTTGGAGCTCCAAATTTCAAACGTCATAAACATTAACAATTATCATCCAGAAATGATCTACCTACTTCAAGGAGTGCAAAGAAACAAAAATGGCAAAGAATCATCAAGTATTAAGAGAGATATGTTGAAATTCAATTACCTAGTGGAGAACTTCCACTCAGTCTTTAATCCTTGATGAAGCTTCACAAAACTCTCCAGAATCATTCAATGATCTTCAATAAAGCTTTCTCAACTCACAATTTGGCTTAAAACGATCTAGATCTGAGAATTCACTTTTTGAGTTTTCTTCACTTTTTCAAGCTTGTTCTTGATCAATTCTGCTCCAATTTCGAAAACTAATGATTTGTGAAGGTTAGAAATGTTATATACAATGGATATTGATCAAGAGAAAGCCCAAAATAAATTTTCAAAATTTCACCACTTTTTGCTCCTGAGTGTACACGAAAATGGCAATGTTTTGGCTCCAAAATGGTTCAATTCAACTAATAGCAGCATGTGGAGTGTGAATGGTTGGGATTTGATCCTTGTATCTGATCCAATGGCTATTTTTGATTATGTAACTTCATGGTGAAGTAATCTAAATGACAACTCCCAAAACTTGGCCTATGCTCAAAATTCTGCCAATGTCAATGTGCTTAGAATGTGATTTCCATTCAAAAAATGGACTCACATGACATGTTTTGGTCCTCTAACTCAAAAAGTCAATTTTTCCCTCAATCCATTTGAAAAATTCCCTTTTTTAGGCCATTTTAAGTGACTTTTTGCTACAAGCCAAACTAATCCCAAATGATCACTTGGTTGCACTTAAAATCATGTTTTGAGCAAGTTCCATGTTGAACAAATCTCCATTTGAAGAGTGCATGTTGGAGATTTTGACCTATGATTGAAAATGGCCTATAATCTCACTTTCCCAGAATACCCCTGACTTGTAAACCTCATAACTTGAGTTCTACAAATCAGATGGAAGACTTCTAGTACAATTTAGAAAGCTAAGATCATGAGGAACAACTTTCATGTTGGCCAAAAGTTCAGGTGAAACCTCCTTCTAGGTTAAAAATAACTTTGAAGTCATATTATTTTCATAGACAAATTTCAGTGGCATCTGAGGACTTGTAACTTGTCTGGGCCATAACTTGAGTTCTATAAATCCAATGAAGGACTTCTAGTACTCAAATTAAAGGTATTGAGATGATCTACAAGTTTCATGTTGGCCAAAGATCCATTTGAAACTTTCATTTTGACTTATGTGGACTTGAAGTTAGGCACTAAACAGAGAATTTTGCACTGAAACCCTAATTTAGCAACTTCCCACACTCTTGATTCTTCTTGATTTGATCTTGGCACAACACCAAAAATGTCTCAACATATCATTTCATGAACTCCATGACCTAAAAGTAGGCTTTGATACTCTTCAATTGCACAGTTGACCTAGGATTGATCCAGATGAAACCCTAATTGCTTGCACCTCAACTATGGCTCTTGGATTTGACATAATGACTTGATTAAACTCTCCCATGGCCCTCTAGGAATTCTATGAGATCCATACACATCCTCCTATCACATTCAACACTTCACAACCCTCTGATGGTCTTCAATTGATCCTCAAGTTAGGAGAAGATTCACACTCAAACATCTAAACCCTTAGGCACTCAAACCACCTTTTGATGACTTTGACCACTCCCCAATCTTGAATGAGACCTCTTGCTAGGCTTCTCTTGAGAAGAATCACACTTGATCCCCTGCTATATGAATGGTACCATGATATGCAAATGATATAACTATACAAATGATAATGCATTGAAACATAAACAAGGTAAGAAGAGGTTGAGCAAATTTTGGGGTGCAACAGCTGCCCATATTCAAACGGCTTGGACCCGACTAGGTGAAGAGAGAATGGCTTTCAAACAATCGAGGTGGAAGACAATTGAATACAAAGAAACCCGGAAATTTGCCAACCGCAGAAATACACAGCAAAAACTGCTTGGGGAATAACATCCGTTGTGCTGAACCTAGTTGTTACGGCAACAATTGATCAATCATCTGATAAAACTTGGGATTTCAACATTAACCCCTTGTGTGACGCCACAGGCATCAAATTAACTTTACGAGAAACAACTTCGTCCACAATCGAACTAAACTTCGTCAACACGAGGAAGGACTCCATCAACATGGGTACAATTCCATCCATAACTGGCATAACGATCTCTGTCAATCACAGGTAATGACTCCGTCAACACGGATACAATCGTTGTTAACTTTAATGGGGACAACTTCATCGATCACGGATAATAACTCCATCCACATAGGTAACAATCACTGTCAACACAGGTAACACTTCCGTCAACACGGGCAACAGTCGCTGTCAACACAGGCGCAATCTCTGTCAGCCACAGGTAACCATCTCTGTCAACACAGGCGCAAACTCTGTCCAGTACAGGTAACAATCTTTGTCAACACAGGGAAGAATTACGTCAACACGGACAACAATCACTGTCAACACAGGTACAATTCCATCAACACGGATAACAATCACCGTCAGCACGGGTACTATTCCGTCAACACGGATAACAAACTCTGTCAGCACAGGTACGATCTCTGTCCATCACAGGTAATAATCACTGTCAACACAGGGAAGAATTCCGTCAGCACGGACAACAATCACTGTCAACACAGGTACAATTCCGTCAACACGGATAACAATCACCGTCAGCACGGGTACTATTCTGTCAAAACGGATAACAAACTCTGTCAACACAGGTACGATCTCTGTCCATCACAGGTAATAATCACTGTCAACACAGGGAAGAATTCTGTCAGCACGGATAACAATCACTGTCAACACAGTTACAATTCCGTCAACACGGATAACAATCACCGTCAGCACGGGTACTATTCCGTCCACACGGATAACAAACTCTGTCAACACAGGTAACAATTTGAAGAATACTTTGCTGGAGACTACGAGAAACTTAACCAAACAACTCTGTGGGGAAATCACTAGTAACAACTCCGGAAGTTTAAGGCATGAAATCTTCTAATGCTGACGTAACAGCAACCTGAGAATAATCTTACTGAGGATGAAAAGTTACTTAACCAAGCAACCCTATTAGGGGACGAATGTTATCATCACCTATCTCACGCTGAGAATTTGAATATCTAGAAATCCTTCTGAGCAAGAATCCCACTCCTCTGCAAGGGATAACACCTGAAACTAAAAAAGGTAACCAACCTAGCTTATGTTTCAAAATGCGTATGCTCAAAAATGGCGTAATGCTCCATACGACATGGAAATGCTACGCATTTGGGTAGATGCAAATATGATGATATATGCAAAATGCAAAGATGCCAAGAGGCGCTTCAGCTAAATAAATGCTGAAGACAAGACCCAATCGTTGGGGATAACCGGGTATCTCAAAGCATTCCAACAAAATAAATGCTGGAACGGTGAAACCAACTCCGCTGGGGATAACCCTCATGTCGGGGGAATAGCTCATAAGTTTGAAATTACGAGCCTGGTTAATGATGTTCATCCTGTCGGAGGAAAAACAAACTGCTGGGGAGAAGGAGAAACAATCCTGCGCGGGGATAATCCTTCTGAACCAAAGACGACTTGATTATACTCTGCGGGAGTTACCCATGCTGGGTATTAAGTGTGTACACACTCACTGCTGGGAATGCACCTTCTGTTGGGGACACTCAAATCCACTGAGGATACTTTCTTGGCAGCTTTCCTGGGGAATACTCTTCTGGGGAGGACAAACCACATCCAGTAAAGGTAACTTCTATCTCCAATCTTCTGAGATAAGATGTGACCTCCATCTGCTGAGGAGTGATACAATCACTAGGTCACGGGACTCTGGTTGGAGAAACGCAGATTCCCTGACTGTTTGCTCCAAAGGTGAGAACCCTGCAAAACCCAAACGAGACAAAAACAAATCTATACAACAAAATCTATTCTGGTTAGTATCCGTGACATTCACTCAGTCAATTCGAAGTTTTAGCAATTATTGGCAAGGACCAATAAGTTTATGTACGTGCAAGTTTATCAAAAACATCGGCGTTTTTCGCAAACAAAACAGTAAAGAACAAGCATCAAGTACTGAATAACATGCTTTATTGATAACGAGCCTGTAAATAGGCAAAATTTTGTACACTGGGTGCAACTCCTGAAAAGAGAAAGTTACGCACAAGCAAAATACAAGTATTACAAAAGTACAAATAAAATTTGTATACATGTCGGCAACGTAGTACAGACGAACACCATGAGCTGATCCTCCTATGACTCGCTTGACTCTGACGCTTTCCCAATACTCGATCTTCAGAAGAGATTGTTTCGGATATACGACCCTCAGGTACTCCCAAACCACTAAGCAATGCAGCATCAAACTCAGAACGCAGTCATTTGCTTTTTTAAATCCCTAACTTTTGCGTGAACCCCCTTTGCGGGTTTTCAATTCACCGGGATACCCTTTTTTGCCGAAGTTGCCCTTTTCAGGTTTTCAACTTCCCGGGTGTACATCTTTTCAATTTTATCCCTAACTTTTGCCCGAACCTTTTATTTCCTTCTTTATGGTTCGCCGGGATGCCCTATTTTTGCCTGGACTCTCTTTTTTTGTCCAGCGGGTCTATTTAAGCAAAGTATTTTTTAACTGCGTCCGAGTTCACAGGGGATGTAAAATCCTCACCATCCATGGTGGACAACAGTAAGGCTCCTCCAGAGAAAACCTTTCTAAAGACATATGGACCTTCATAATTGGGAGTCCATTTTCCCCTGTGATCTGATTGTGGTGGGAGAATCTTTTTCAGCATAAGATCGCCCGTCTGAAAGCTTCGAGGGCACACCTTCTTATCATAAGCTTTCTTCATCCGTCTCTGATACAGCCGACCATATGCTAGATAAGGCAGTCTCTTCTCATCCATTAAACTGAGCTGATTCAATCTATCTTTCACCCATTCTGCCTCATCTAATTGGACATCACGCAAAACCCTCAGAGAAGGAATCCCAACCTCCAATGGTAGGACAACTTCCATACCATATACCAGTGAAAAAGGAGTTGCCCCGGTTGATGTGCGTACCGTCGTATGATAACCGTGCAAAGCAAAAGGAAACATCTCATGCCAGTCCTTGTAGGTCACAACCATCTTCTGAACAATCTTCTTTATGTTTTTATTGGCCGCTTCAACAACGCCATTCATCTTGGGTCGATAAGGAGAAGAGTTGTGATGTTCAATTTTGAAATTCTGGCACAATTCCTTCATCATCTTGTTATTCAAATTCGAACCGTTGTCAGTGATAATCCGCTCCGGGATTCCATATCTGCAGATAATATCTTTCTTGATAAATTTGGCCACCACCTGCTTGGTAACATTAGCATACGATGCCGCTTCAACCCATTTGGTGAAGTAATCAATAGCTACCAAGATAAAACGATGTCCGTTAGATGCCGTGGGCTCGATTTTTTCCAATCACATCAATTCCCCACATGGAGAAAGGCCAAGGTGACGACATAACGTTCAGAGGGCTCGGAGGCACATGAATCTTGTCCGCATAAATCTGGCATTTATGACACTTCTTTGCAAATTTGAAACAATCTGTTTCCATTGTTATCCAGTAATACCCTACTCTTAATAGCTTTTTCGTCATTGCATGTCCGCCGGCATGCGTGCCAAATGTACCCTCGTGGATTTCTTCCATTAGCAACTTAGCCTCTTTCTCGTCCACACATCGCAACAACACCAAGTCGTGGTTTATCTTGTACAAAACCCCATCCGGATTCAAATAGAAATTGCCAGCCAATCTCCTACGAGTTTTCTGATCACGACTGGATGCCCCAGCCGGATACTCTTGGTTCTTCAGGAAATTCTGGATATCTTAATACCACGCTTTACCATCGGAAACTTCCTCAATGGCGAATATGAAAGCGGGCCTATCAAGGCGAGAGATAACTATCATGGGAGCCTCATTCCAGAAGTTAACCTTATACATTGAAGACAAAGTCACGAGAGCGTCTGCCATTATATTTTCTGCTCGTGGTACATGGTGCAGTTCCACCTTGTCAAAGAAAGGTAACAACCTTCTTGCATAATTCATATAGGGTATCAGATTGGGCTGACGAGTCTCCCACTCTCCCTTGATCTGGTTCACAACTAGAGCAGAGTCTCCGTACACATCAAGATTTTTAATTCTCAGATCGATAGCTTCTTCGAGCCCCATAATGCACACTTCATATTCGGCCTCATTGTTTGTAACTGGAAAGATCAATCTAGCAGTGAATGGGATGTGCGACCCATGGGGAGTAGTAATGATTGCCCCTATTCCACTTCCATACAAATTGACGGCACCTTCGAATATCAATTGCCATTAGGAACCCAACTCTGGACCTTCATCCGGCAATGGTTCCTCGCAGTCCTTCATTTTTAAGTACATGATATCCTCGTCAGGAAAATCAAAACTCATCGACTGGTAATCATCAATGGGCTGCTCATCTAGGTATTCTGACAGAACACTACCTTTAATAGCCTTTTGAGAAACGTACTGAATATTGTATTCTGTCAATATCATCTGCCATCGGGCAATCCTTCCGGAAAGTGATTGCTTTTCAAACACGTATTTGATCGGATCCATCTTTGAAATTAGCATGGTTGTATGATTTAGCATGTATTGCCTCAAACGTTTGGCAGCCCAGGCTAGCGCACAATACGTCTTTTCGAGCATTGAGTAACGGGACTCACAGTCTGTGAACTTTTTACTCAAGTAGTAAATCGCATGCTCTTTACGTCCAGTCTCGTCATGTTGACCAAGAACACAACCCATACTTTTCTCAAGAACCATCAAGTACATAATCAATGGTCTCCCAGCTACTGGGGGTATCAATATTGGAGGTTCCTGCAAATAATCTTTTATTTTCTCAAACGCCTTTTGACAATATTCATTCCAAGTCACAGCCTAATCTTTTTTCAATAACTTGAATAATGGCTCGCACGTGGCCGTTAGATGAGATATGAACCGGGCGATGTAATTCAATCTCCCTAAAAAGCTCCGAACCTCTTTTTCTGTTTTCGGCGTTGGCATTTCTTGTATTGCTTTTATTTTAGCAGGATCAACCTCAATTCCTTTTTCGCTCACAATAAACCCCAATAGCTTACCAGATCTCACCCCGAAGGTGCACTTGTTAGGATTCATCCTCAGCCTGAATTTCCTAAGCCTTTTGAACAATTTCAGAAGATTGACCAGATGCTCTTCCTCCGTCTGGGATTTGGCAATCATATCATCAACATAGACTTCGATCTCTTTATGCATCATGTCATGAAAGAGTGTCGTCATAGCTCGCTGATATGTTGCCCCGGCATTCTTCAAACCAAAGGGCATCACTTTGTAGCAGAATGTTCCCCACGAGGTAATAAAAGTTGTTTTCTCCATAACATCCGGCGCCATCTTTATCTGATTATAGCCTGAAAAGCCGTCCATGAAGGAAAACACGGAGAATTGAGTGGTGTTGTCGACCAGCACATCAATATGAGGAAGCGGAAAGTCGTTCTTTGGGCTCGCCTTATTCAAATCTCGATAGTCCACGCTCATCCGCACCTTACCATCTTTCTTTGGTACAGGTACTATATTGGCGACCCATGAGGGATAAGTTGTAACAGCTAGGAAACTAGCATCCCATTGTTTCTGAACTTCCTCCTTAATTTTCACAGCCATATCTGGTCGAGTTCTTCTGAGTTTTTGTTTAACCGGCGGACATTCTTCGCGCAATGGCAGACGGTGAACCACCATATCAGTATCCAACCCATGCATGTCTTCGTAAGACCAAGCAAAGATATCATTGTACTCCCGCAGCATCTCGATAAGCCTTTGCTTGATATCACTTTGTAGTGCAACCCCTATCCGGATATTCCTGACAACCTCTTCGGACCCCACGTTGATGATTTCAATTTCCTCCTGATGAGGAAGAATGATTCTCTCTTCTTGTTTCAAAAGTCGAGTCAGCTCTTCTGATAAGTCACTATCCTCAACAATCTATTCTTCTGCTTGAAATATCGGGTGCTCGAAGTCGAAGCGAGTCATAGGAAGTTCGTAATCGGTGTCGTCTGAAATATGAATCCTGCAATGAGAATGGTTAAATGTTTCAAATAATGCAAACAAAGCACATAACCACGTTGCCATTTTATTGTTAAAACAAAAACGGGAAAAACAAAGATCACAAAATTTGCATGAGAAAAAACGCCTTTATTAATGATTAAACAAAGCACACACATAAGCAGGTAGCCCTGAAAACAGAATCACTATGCCCTAGGTAGGACACAGGATTATACAATAATTGAGAAAACAAATCATTACTGTTTTGTAGTCACTGGGACAAGTTCCTAGATAGACCAGTTGCACAGATTCTATTCTGGCACGCCGGGCTTGATCCACGAGTCCATATCGCAGTCACTATCTCTGTCTTTAGCATCAGAAACAACATTGATCGTTTCATAACAGACCCCACCTGGAGTGATTACCACTGGTCCTTTGAACTTTGGCACGCCTGATCCGAAAGGTGACGATGTCGGGGGTTACCCCAACCCAAACTTGTCCATCTCGACCGGAATTTCCAAGACTTGGCCCCATCTTTTGGTTGCTCAAGCCTGAACCACTGCCTGAGCATCTTTGTACGAGGACATGGCCACCTCTGGCCCTTTGACGGGAACATGAGACTTGTCCTTGATCTGCAACCCCTTGAAGGCTTGGCATGGCGTCTCATGGATCTCTCCATCCACTTCGACGTACTTGAATGACGAGAGATGACTAACCAGAATGTCCTCCTCTCCACAAATAGTAACAACACTGTCCCCAACCATGTATTTAAGTTTCTGATGCAGCGTGGACATCACAGCCCCTGCAGAATGTATCCATGGTCGCCCAAGTAAATAGCTGTAAGCTGGATGTATGTCCATGATGTAGAACATTATGTCAAACACTTCTGGCCCGACCTGGAGTGGCAACGTTATGGACCCAAACACCGACCTTCTGGTCCTATCAAAAGCCCTCACGACCAAATCACTTGGCGTGCATATGATTCCTCGAACATCTAGATTCATCATAGCCTTCTTCAGCAACACATTCAAAGATGATCCGATGTCTACACGAACGTGCGACATAACAGTGCCCCGACACTCCACTGAAATGTGTAAAGCCATATTATGGTCCCGACCTCTAGGCGTCAAATCAAAATCAATAAATTCTAGGCTATGGCCAGCATTCACATGCGCCAGTACCCCCTCAAGCTGATTAATAGTTACTTCCTGAGGTACAAAAGACGTGTCCAAGATTTTTAACAATGCAATCCGATGGGCCTCAAAATAAAGCAACAAGGATAGTATTGAAATTTTGGAGGGCGTCTGTTGCAAGTGCTCCACAATCTTATAGTCACTTTTACGAATCAACCTGATAAACTCTTCTACATCCTTGACCGATGTTTCTTTCTCTTTTGACTGGGAAAGTCCTCCTTCATTCACTTTGGCTTTGCCTCTATCAATTCTTTCAGCCTCAATTTTAGGTGAAGTGAAGATTCTACCAATTCGGGTCATACCTCCCGCTTCAATGCCCACTGCCCCTGCTGGATGGCTATCCGCATTAATCTTTTCCCCATTGTAAAAAGCTTCCAACCCATAATTCCATGGAATGGCTTTCGTACTCTCATAAGGAACGGGTCCTGCTTTCATTATCGTGATAGTTGGCCGCTTGGTGGGCGCTGATATCGTAATAGTCTTTCATGGAATTGTAATTGTTGCGACCTCACCCTCCTTTTCACATGTTACCTCATCAGGTTTCTCAACAGCAGTGCGGTCAAACTGCAAAGTTCCCTTATCAATCATGGCCTGAATACCTCTCTTCAAATCAATACAGCCCTCTGGTCGGGTCCAACAATCCAAACAGTACTCATTACATCCAGGGAAGACCCCTCCTTTCAACAATCTACTTTTAACATAACTCAGAGGTGTCTTCAGATCATTTACGTCCATAACTAAATCCAAATCCTCCTCTGTCAAAACATCATTCGCTCCATGATTCGACATTGGTTTTTGAACAATATTGGGACCATCATTACTGAAGTTGATGACTTTACTATCAATCAAATCTTGGACTTTATGCTTAAAAGCATGACAACTCTCGATATCATGTCTGGGTTCCCCGGAGTAAAATTCACACTGCTTACTAGTATCATACCCGTAAGGAAGCGCTCCTGTGGGTGGGTCCAACGTTCTCTTCTCAACCAGATTCAAACTTAACAGTGTCTGAAGTAGCTCTCATACGTTGACGGAGGTGTATCAAATACCCTCTTCGGCTTCCCATTCTGGATCCTTCTCTGAGCAGGATTATACCTTTGTTGTTGTTGTTGCTGCTGTTGTGGTTGTTGTCGTTGTTGCGGTATAGGGATCGTCACACTAGCAACCTGTTGTTGAAGATACTGATTCCTACCTCTACCTCGTCCTCGACCACCATACACTGCACTGGCGTCTCCTTGCCTTTTACCACCAAAGACCTTTTTCGCACCTCCAACTGAGGTCGATTCACCGGCTTGAATCTTACCAATTTTGATGCCATTTTCAATTCGTTCTCCCATGAGTATCATGTCAGAGAAACTACCCATTGAGCAATTTATCATAATACATCCCAGAGAATGTTCCAACAAAAATATCAATCAACTCCCTTTCAACCATAGGGGGGTGGACTCTTGCCGCCAGATCGCGCCAACACTGAGCATACTCCTTGAAACTTTCCCCGTTCTTCTGTGAAAGACTTTGAAGCTGGACCCTATTTGGTGCAAGGTCACTATTGTATTGGTAATGTTTGACGAAAGCATCAGCCAATTCTTTCCAACTTCCGACCTGTGCAGGCTCTAGTCCCATGTACCATTCCAGCGATGGTCCTGACAAACTATCTTGTAAAAAATGCATAAGCATCTTCTCATCATCAGAGTAAGCCGACATCCTCCGGTAGTATGAACGCACATGAACCCGTGGGCATGTATCCCCTTTATATTTATCGAAAGTGGGAGCTTTGGACTTCAATGGCACTCTCAGCCCAGGAACTAGCCCCATGGTAGCCATGTCCAATCCTGCAGAATTTTGATTGGCTATACCTCTCATATGTTCCTCCAACATTTTAATCCTCCGATCACTATCAGTGGGAACCTCAAAACCCATGCCTTGCCCAGAAAAGGCATCTTCCTGATGATCTCTATTCCAGTACGGCCCCTTATTACCATATCCGTCATAAGCAGCATTACGACCATGACCATGACCACTTTGGAAGAACCTGGGATCATAGCTCAGATTGCCAAGTTCTTGATTAGCAGCCACTGTCCCAAAACCAGTATTGAAAGGACCCATCCCAGCACCATTGGTATTCACATTGCCAAACCCAGCATTGCCGTAGCCATTATTACCAAAACCTTGATTGTTATCACCGAACCCTCCGTTGTCGAGGCCCTGATTATTGAAACCATCATTGCCATCCCGATTGCCAAAGCCAAGACCCTGATTGTTGTCACCAAAACCAGTGTTGATACCAACATTCCTGTTGGTCTCCACGTTCCCATTAACATTATCAGCATTTCTGTTACCAGCGTTACCATTGTCGTTGCCAGTACCAGTCTCACCAGCATTTGGTATCACTTCCTCCCTGCGAGGAGTCTCAACATGAGCAGAGTTGTATTCAGTATTACCAGCCGCTCGCGCCAGCAACGGTTGCACCAGAGTTTGAAGATGTTCCTGGCCTTTAGCCACAACTTCCATGGTCTGCATGAATTGGGCCAACCTATCCCGGATATCCTGCATCTTAGACTGTACCTGATCCATGATCTTCTTATTGTTGCTTCTTGTAGCGTACCGGTGAATTCTCTGTTCGTCAATCTTGAAACAACCTGAAAGACGCAGGAGATGAGATTCGAGCTCAAAAAAGTACCTTCCATGCAATATGAATATGCAAATGCACACGTGTAAATATGCAACAGGTTAATTTCCCCCTCGATTCTAGTTCCGGAGTGTTTCCCTTGAAAATCGGAAAACAACCGCTGATCTTCCAAATTTGACTTTGGTGACTCACAGGATCGATCAGATTGATCCTAGGACATGTGCTAAAGTATTCTTCATTTAGAATTAGATTTAAAGTACTTGTAATAACGAATTGGTAAATGTGCTTGTAATGAAAAAGACTTCGACTGGGTATTTTAAAGTGCATAAACTTAAAGAAACGCTGTAAAAGATTTGTAAAAGGATGATCGAAGAAGGTAAAAAGTTTAAAGGAAAAGAGGAATTGGAGTAAAGGATGCAGGAAAGGTAAAGGCAAAAAGGTAACACTTGCACAAGTGGTTCGACAGAGGAAATGTAAATGTTGCTGAAATTGTAAAAGACTTTATTGAAAAGTTGGTGATTTTACATAACGTACATTCTCCGTGAAAATACTCTTTTCTCACACTCGGGTACTTTGAGTAAATTTGATTGGAGTTACTTTGTACAAATGGTAAAAACACCCAGAAATCTGTCTAATAAATCCCTATTTATAATGCTAATAATTAACTGCTAATAACTTCCTAGTATCTCCTCGATCTAACAAGTGTCAATTGCATGTAACTTCCTGCTCTAGAACTCGCCACGTTTCTTATGACCAGAACCGCTCCCTCCAAATTTTGAATTTCAAAACGACGTAGCAATCCTCCTGCAGAATTTCGGTCGAACTACCTCTGACACAGTCGAAATGCTCATAACTTTAGGTTTCTTAATTTTTTCTAAGTTATTTCAACCGTTTAGCTTAGAAGATTCCTTAGAGGCTGTCGAAACCTCTTTGCTTCATTTTACTTAGACATTAATTATGTCTTAATGTTTAGCAACCCAAGGCAATGTCGAATTTGGGAGCTAACAAATTGCCCCCAAAGAATGTTCTTTTCGACCTTATTGTAGGAAAAGAACATTTTTTGATAGTATCCCATTCGAAACCATCTTTTTGATACTATCATACCCTTTGGTTTGCCTCTTATCCTTTGGAAGATAAAACAGAAGAAAGAGAAATGTTTATATTAAAAACCACGCCACTTTGCACGCTTCTGACGTCATCATCATCATGGCAGGTTTCTTGGAACTCACAAAAATTCAGAAAACATCATCACCCTTTTAGCGCCTAGGGGTATAGGTTACAACCGCCCCTTACTTCTTCCACTAGGTCGGACACGTGGCCCACTAATTTCAACCACGTAAGAATTCTTAATTTTCTGAATCCTTATAAAATCACCAAGATTTTTTTCATAAAGACTTTCTACACATTACCAACCTTTACTCTTCTCCTCTTTGCTGAAGAAACCCGTTTTTTCCTACACAAGAAAAATCTCCTTTTTCTCTGAAAACCTTCAATCATGGCTGAACAACAGAAGAAAACTCAAACTAGGAGACCATCTTCTTCGTCTGCATTGCCACCTTTCGCTACCTGTAGCGGACCAAAAATCACGAAGAACCAACAGCTCATCAGGGAGCCGTTAGCAGAAGAAAAACGACACATCTACGAATCTCAGGTAATCATCCCCGTTGATGTGGCTGGAAAACCCTTAGCCATGTCTGGCCCATTGTCACCCCCAGACCTTGATTATTCCACCTTGAGTGACTTTTTCCCTTCTTATCGAAAAACCAAACCCTTAGGGCAAAAAGATGCTAGCAAAATCCCTTCTGATAACCCAGATGACCTTTCTCTCTTCAATATGGACCTCAAATATTTGCATGATGGAGCAAGACTCTTTAGAGCTACGCCGTACTTCAAAGATTCTGAACTTTACCTTAACTGGTTGGCAAAAATAGAGAAAGCAAAGGCACAGCATTGGAAAGAAATAGGTATTTATGACCTAATCATGTTGTCGAAGGTTGGGCCACCTTAATGTCCGTTAATGCTGGCCTCCTCTTTGTATTTCTGGGACAACACTCACCATACCTTCCATCTTCCCAGCGGAATGGTGGCTTCCACGCTCTTCGACATAGATGCTATTGTCGGATTAAGACCATGTGGATTGGCTTACAATCCTGAAATTGTTGCACGGGACACCATAGGTTTTGGTAGTACGAAACTTACTTACACACCCTTCATAAACCGTTATCATAAGAAAGACACCGACGTAGTCGAAGACGAGGAGCACATAGCCTTTCTGGCCATGTGGTTGTCTCGTTGTATTTTTTGCACAAAGTCCTTGCAGGTGGCGAGGAAGTACCTTACCCTGGCGAATTAGTTACACCTTAAAAGGGACGTATGTCTCAGTGAAATGATACTAGCAAGCCTGTATGAGGCTTTGGGAGAAGGCACTGATAAACTAAGGGATCCAAAAACCCATGGCACTCTTATAATGGCGGGGCCATTTTGGTTGCTTCAATTATGGTTGAACGCTACCTTCGAGCACAGCCTTCCCTTCAAAGGAGAGGTCGACGAAGCCCAGGTATCTGAACACCGGGTCGAATGGCCACACTTGGTTCAGTTGACACCAAGTGAAGAGGGTCGAAGCCTTCGTGCCAACCTTACCAGCTTCATCCACTTGTTTGCAAAAAGGCATGAATTCACTCCCAGGATGGCCCCTTTTGCTCATAGGCTGTATGGCCCTGAATGGTTCACCAGGTCATTTCCTCCAGTTTCGCAAAAACAAAAAGCAGAATCAAACCTGATATGGGAGAGATTCTTGATGCCACGCTTGATTGTTCATAAGCTTAATCTTGTCAGAGGACAAGCAACATTAGTCGCTTATCAAGCTAACTTGGTGTCGAGGCAATTTGGGTTAATTCAATCATTGCCTAGGTGCTTGTATGATATGAAGTCTCATGTTATCCTTCTCTCCACTATCTTCAACCCACTTGAGTGTTCGACTCAAACGGCCTGTTATGCCCATAAGTCCTATTTTACTCCAATCTATTTTGAACCCTCTCACCTTTGTACCCCAGATTTTTATAACTGGTGGACCAACCATTACTCCAACAATTTTCTTGATGTTTCAAGTTTTTCACGCTTGATTGACCAGACTTTTATTGATGTGCAGGAAAAGGTCAAGAAAGGTACGACTACTCATATCAAAGAGATACAAGCTTTCCAGAAGTACTTCGAAACTGCATATCGACCAAATGATGTTAGTCGAATCATCTGCGAGGCTGCTGTCACTTTAAAAGAAAAGTTTTCTAAACGAATGGAGAATCTGAAAATCCCCTCATCTATCCCTTGAGATAGACGATATGAGGTTTCTTTTAAACTCTTTCCCCCAAAGACCCCTCGATTACCAACCGCTGATTTTGGCGTGGCTCTTGCCCCTCCATTTCCAGACTGGTTTATCTGTGAGGATAGCATAAAAATACTTTGACAGCAGTCGAAGCCTAAGGCGTAGCGGGTGGTTCCGACTAAACATACACTTGATACCTTTAGAGGGCACCTTCATGTCAGTATCGAAGATGTTCACATCGAGACCGAAATCCTTGAAGGTCATCTCCCTTCGATTTGGCTTCCTCTCACGGAGCTTCAACGTTACTAACCTATATCTTCTATATTTATTTATTCGCAGTTGCTCCCAAAAGAAACGCTCCGACCAATAAAATAGAAGGAAAGATCGAAAGTTCAAAGGTTAATTCTTACATGCTCTTATTCACCTGAAGCTTTTCTGTCCTTTGCTGATCACTTCGATCTTCCCAGGTTAGCCGCAAACCTCCAACCCCTCAAAAAAGAAGAAAAGTTGCAGCCCAAGTCATCATAGACTCCGACGATGATGAATCCCCTCGTGAAGATACTTCCCTAAAAAGCAAAACAAAGGGTAACTCATGGGCTAGAGAGCGTCGAATCTCCTCCATCTCCCGCCAAAATACAAAAACAAAACACGCCTCCTAAATCTCCTGTCAAAGCTCCCACAACAAATGATCCAAATCCTTCTGCCGTTCCCATAGAGAGTGATAACTCTAGTCCGGCTGAGGAAGCCACGAAGGTATTGTGAAAGAATCTCTGACCTTTCTATATCAAGCTCTTGTCTCTTTCATCTCGCGTCTCATGAGGTTTATTTTCCCAACTGCAGACTACTACCGAGGCCTCCAAGCCTTCGATGCAACCGTCTCCCTTGCCTATTTATCCATTGAACAGCCAAGTTGAACCCACTTATATCCCTACATCTGATTTGGGTTCTGGTGTGAGTTCTCTTGGTGAAATTAACAAACCTGAATTTTATGCAGCCCCTTCGCCCCTAAAAACTACTACCCAACAATCACAAATTGATGGGTCTGACCACGAGGAAGAGAAAGCTCCTGAGACAATAGTCGTGGCAAATGAAGACGAAAACCCCAAACATGAGGACACCAACCCTGCCACCACAACAAGTTCCCCTCTTGATCAAACAAAACCCGCTAATGACGACGTTGATGCGAACGAAGCCAACACATGTGAGGAAGAAGCCATGCACCAGTCTGAGCTAGGTGAGTCAGATGGTGAGGAAAAAGAAGCTACCTTGGCTCAAGACTCCACAAAAACTGCCCCTGTAGAAGGGGAAATAATTACAAAAGGAAAATCTGATGATCCTGATTGTATTGATGCTACCAAAGTTACTCCCGTCGAGGTGCCACAGGCAATGCCTCTTCAAAGCGAAACAGTCCTCTCTAAGGAAGAAATGGCTGCGCTAAAAGAAAGCGATCCTCGTCGATACGTTCAATTACTGCTGCGCAGCCGAGGCAGTTCTTCTGGAAAAACTCGGAGTGCTTCAACTTCTGAGGGCCAGGTCTCTAGCAAACCTTCAGATGACATTTTGGCGAAGATCAAAGCCAAAATCTTTAAAGTAGACCTTTTCATGTTGCTGCAGATGGATTTCGTCACCCATCTATCTTTGAAAGCGCTTCTTCAACAAGTGAGACTTGATTCCATATCCCCTGAAGCTGCTAACGTCATTCGAGAGGTGGGAATTTTGATAGATCAAGTCTACAAAGACCTTACGTTGCTGCCCCGCCTCGAAGGTGACATTTCGACGAAATCTGGTTGTGAAGCAGCTGCCTGGACAAGTGCAGCAGAATCGGAATAAAAGATCGAAGAGGTAGAGGAAGAGAAAAAGAGAGACCAACTAGAGATTGCTTCCAGTAAGGAAAACATCGTCTGTTGGAAACGCAAGATCAAGAAACTTCAAAGCAAGATCAAGAAAGAAGAAAAGAAGATTTCTCAACTGTCTTCCAAAGACGATTCGACCCTTGCTGCTGAACTCGAACATGCTATCACTTTTGTAGAAGAGGCTCGAATCTTAGAAGAAGAAGTTGCCAGATTAATTGACGAAAGGGACTCGTGCCAACAACGTATTGAATCTCAGAAGGCGAACTACCTTAAAATGAAGGCCAATCTTCCTTTCTAATTTACTGACATATTCTAACAGACTATATTTTACTGGCCTTTGAAGCCATCTTTGTTATTGTAACTTATCGCGCCATTTTGGCAAATATTAATACCATTTGTGGCTTTGCTTTATACTTTCTGTTACTCTGTTGTTATCTTAACTTCTTGTAGCATAGGCCTGTACTTTTTCAAGTACTTACCATTTACTTTTAATATCCTCTTATCTTCGCCCAATTCTTCCACTTCATAGGCTCCATTAAAGAAAACTCTCGACACTTGGAAGGGTGCCTCCCACTTTGGGGACCATTTACCCAGCGTCTTGGCCTTTCGATCCATAGGCAGAATGAATCTCCAAACTAATTCTCCAACTAAAAAGGTTCTTGCTTTAACCTTCTTATTGTATGACTTTTCCACTCTCTTTTTCTGCCTTCTCAGCAATTCTAGAGCTTTCAATCTTTCTTCGTCTAAGTCTATGACCTCATCGAGCATCATACCCCAATAGACTTCTCTAGGAATTTCATGTTGCCTTTGAACCCTAATCGATTGTATGTGGATTTCGACTGGCAACACTGCATCGTGACCAAAGGTCAAACGATATGGGGAGGTGTTGGTTGCCTCTTTGGGTGACGTTTGACATGCCCATAGAACCTGATCCAACACTTTGTGCCAATTCTTTGGCTTGGTTCCTACTTGTTTCTTTATCATGCCAATGACCACTTTATTTGCTGCCTCAACTTGCCCGTTAGCTTGCGCGTAATAAGGGGTCGAAGTTAAGAGTTTGAACCCCATCTCTCTGGCGAAATCCTGCATCTTTCTACCCGTGAAGATCGACCCTTGATCCGTTGTTATTGTCTCTGGCAGTCCAAACCTAAAGATGATATTTTTCTGAATGAATTCAATCACATCTTCCTGATCCACTTTAGGTAAAGGCACTGCTTCGACCCAATTGGTAAAGTAATCTATCCCCACTAAGATATACTTTTGGTTTTTTGAGGATGTTGGTCGAATTTCTCCAATCAGGTCCAAATCCCAACCTCTAAACGGCCATGGTTTAATTATGGAATGTAATTCGCTTGCTGAGACATGTTGTATGCCCGCATGAACTTGACACTCGTGGCACCCCTTGGCGAACTCGATGCAATCCTTTAGCATCGTAGGCCAGTATAAACCTTGTCGAAATAACAACCATTTCATTTTATGGCCAACTTGGTGTGCACCACATGCCCCACTGTGGACTGTTGACAAAGCCAAGTATGCCTCTGATTCACTCAGGCATTTCAGCAAAACTCCTTCAGGGGTCTTTTTGAACAATTCGTTGCCCATCAAGATGTAGCTCAATGCTTGATATTTTATCTTTCGATCTGAGGCTATTGACGGATTCTGGAGATATTCGACTAAAGGCTTTCTCTAGTCATTGTCTAACAATTCTCCGATGATAAAGACTTCGAAAGTCTCTTCATCCATATATCCAAACTTTGTAGCCTCTAAGTCTGATGGCTTCAACCCAACCAACACTACCTTGCCTCTAGCTTCGATTACTTCCTGCAAGTCTTCCTTCGAGACCCTATATCCCGAGGCAATCTGTGCTAGATCATTGGCCACTTGGTTCTGTATTCTCGGTATATGTCGAATAGTTGACGCTTTGAATTTTTTAAGCAGCCTATTGGCCACTACGAAGTACATGATGAGATCTTCTTTAACACATTTGTACTCTTTTATCAACTGTTTTATCACTATTTCCGAATCGCCCATTATTTCGACCTGGGTTGCCCCCAATTCTAACAAAATTTCAAGTCCAGCTATTAAAGCTTCATATTCAGCCTCGTTGTTGGAACACAACCCTTCGACTTTATACTTGAATTTTGTTGGAATTTTATCTGGCGAAATAATCAACAGACCAATACCCGTGCCATGTTTGTGGCTAGAGCCATCGAAGTATAATTTCCATGGTTCCACTTCAACTATATTCAAGGCATTCTCGTTTATAGAATGGTCGACGATAAAGTCTGCCACTATTTTCCCTTTGACTGCTTTTAACGGTCTATAAGTCAAAGAATATTCTGTCAATGCCAGTGCCTATTTTCCAATTCGACTGTGCAAAATAGGTTTTAATAACATGTGTTTAATAACATCAAAGTGCGAAGAAACACAAACATCTACTGGTTTAATATATTGCTTTAACTTTGTACATTAGAAATATAAATATAGACATAGCTTTTCGATTTCACTATATCTAGTTCCTGCATCATTTAAAACTCTACTGAGGTAGTAAATAGCCCTTTCGGCACCATTCTCATCCTCCTGAGCCAACATGCTCCCTAAAGTTCTATCTGACGCTGCTATGTACAATCGCATACTCCTGCTTCGACACGGAGGCGAAAGGACTGGGGGGTGAGCCAAGTAGTCTTTAATTTTGTCGAAGGCTTCCTGCTGCTCTTTGCCCCACTCGAATCTGTCCCTAGTAATTCGAAGCAAAGGTGAGAAGGCTTGCGTCTTGCCGCTTAAGTTGGAGATGAACCTCCTTAGAAAGTTAATTTTCCCCAACAGCGATTGCAACTCTTTTTTGTTTGACGGCGCTTTTGTTTCTAAGATAGCCTTCGTCTTATTCTGGTTGATTTCGATTCCCTTCTTATGGACAACGAAACCCAAGAAGTCTCCCGCCTGTACACAAAACACGCACTTCAACGGATTCATTTTAAGGCCGAACCTCCTCATTCTGGCGAACGATTGTCGCAGATGATCCAGATGGCTTTTTCCTGAAACAGATTTCACCACAATATCGTCAATGTATATTTGCATAAAAGATTCAATAAAATCATGGAATATAGAATTCATCGCTCGCTGATACGTTGCCCTGGTGTTCTTTAGGCCAAATGGCATTACTACCCATTCGTAAGTGCCTAAGGCCCCTGGACAACGAAACGCTGTTTTGGGAACGTCATCTTCCGCGATAAAAATCTGGTTATATCCAGAATAACCATCCAACATACTAAGGTACTCATGGCCAGCGGCTGAATCAACTAACATTTCCGCCACTGGCATCGAATATTCGTCCTTGGGAGTGGCTGAATTCAAATCTCTGAAATCAATGCACACTCTTAGGGACCCGTTCTTCTTGATGACTAGGACAATGTTGGCCAGCCATTCGACATACCTCGTTGTGCGAATGAATCTGCAACGAAGGAGCCTTTCGATTTCCTCCTTGATCTTCGACATGATCTCTGGAGCAAAACACCTTGGGCCCTGTTTGACTGGCTTCTTTCCAGGTTTTATTGGTAGTTTATGTTCCACCAAATCCCTTTGCAACTCAGGCATTTCGTCATAGTCTCAGGCGAAACAATCCTTATACTCCCGAAGCAACTGGATGACTTCGATCTTCAGTTGAGGGTCGAGGTTAGCACTAATGTACGTTGGCCTCCTGGTTGGACCCTCTCCTAAATCAATTTCCTCCAATGGATCCTGTGTGAGCATTTTGATGTCGTTCTCCAAAGGATCTCTTTCGAACCCTAGAGGTTCGTCATCATAGATGGCGTCGAGCCTTTGGCTCTCCCGCTGCATTTTGGTGGCTTCTTCAGCCATTTTATCATGGGCGGCTATTACGGCCGTTTGTAATTTGGTTTCAGCCACATAGGCCGAAATTCTTTGCAACACCGGTGCATTAGTCATCAAACTCACTGCCCCACCCAGTGTGGTCAACTGGGGCTGCCCCCAGGTATGGGAGTCTCTCCCCAGGTATTTCCCTATCCCAACGAAATCCGTCGACAGGGTGGAGGTATAGTGAGTAGTACACCTCGTCATTTGGTGCGAACTCAAAGTCCGCTGGAGCACAAGGGCCTATGCTGGCCAAGTGCTTGTCGAATTGGAACTGATCTACTTGCCTTCTTGGCACCCTGAAGTATCCTTGATCAGCTTCAATATTTTCAACTATGCCATCTGGCCTCCAGATGGCAATCCTTTGATGCATCAATGATGGCACTGCTCCAATGCCATGTATCCATTCTCGGCCAAGCAATAAATTGTAGTTGGCCATGGTTTCGACCACCATGAATACCGTTGGTCTTGTAATTGTTCCGATGGTTACGTCCACCTGAATCACACCCCTGGTGGTTCCTACTTTTCCTTCATAATTCGACAAAACCATATTGTGTGGCTTTGTATCATCGTCATGCTTTCCTATTTTGGTCAGCAAAGAATGTGGCATCAGGTTTACCGTAGCGCCACAATCCACCAGTATTTTGTTGATGGGGATGTTCTCCACTTTTGCTGTAATATACAACGGTTTCAGGTGGGTCCTTATTTCTTCAGTGGGCCGTTCGAAGAAAGCATTTTGCTCTTCGACACAGCCGTTGTTCATCACGTAATAGCATACAGGTTTATGTGCTGCCATTTCCCATTCAGCGTCTGCGCCTGGTTCTTCGACCTCTGAAACCCTATCGAACTCCCGGGGCATCACCGACACCACGTTGACCACCAGGTTCAAAGAGTCATTGGAGTCAGAGTCAAAGTTATCTGTCATGTCTTTGTCCCCTTCTGTTGGTCTGTCTTGTTTAGGCGAAAACAGCCTTCGCCCAACTGGTAACTTTTCAGCTATCTTCGACTGCTGTCCTTCTTTTCCGGGGGGTTTGAACTATTCTTTGACTGATTTTTCTCCATCTCTTCTCTGAGAGCCTTTCTTCTTCTTTTCTCTCTCCTCCATTGAGATCTAGTCATAGGATTCTTACCTTTATAGTTTTCAAATACGTGCGCTGTTTTTGAGGATTGATACTCCTTGCTGTAGGAGACCGAAGATCCTCGATTCACTTCGAAATTCTTCCACCTTTGCTGCCCTTGCGCCCTCTCTTCATTAGGTTTCCTCCATTTTCCATCAGCGGAATCGACAACAGGTTTGAAACTGGCGGGCCTAGCACTTGGTGGCCTGATTCGAGGTTCAGACCGTTTGTCTTCTGTCCTCCTGTGGTAGCTCTTTCGTTGATCAAAACCATGGCCACCTCTGTTCAGTCGATGTCGACGTTCTCCCTCTAACTTCTCTGCTGCTTTTCTATCGAAAATGGCGCTGCACCTGGGGCACAGCATCACGCTTGATCCATTGTCTTTGCACCGATGTAAAAAACCAACGATTGACTCTTCTATCTCAGGGTATGCTAACCTGCTACATCCCTCATGGTGTTTTGATTCTTTCTCTTCCATGGTCTCCGATGGGTTAATGTCGACCATATTAACTTCGACCGTCCCAGCCAGCTCCATTCTTTCCAAGCCCTCAGTGGCCTGGTCCATTCTGACGAAATGGTCAGCTGTTTCCTTGGTTACCATGGTGTAACTTGGATGACTTTGAACCCCTAGACTTGAATCGTTATCGTTTCGACCAGTATTCTCCTTGACTGTGACTGCCGCATCGTCCAAACCGAAACCCATGACGAATTTCGCCATCACTGGTGCTAAAATGAGGTCCTCAGTGACCTCCATCATGTTAACAGAAAACTCGATGCCCTCAGTAGCATCTATCATGTTTGCTTCCATAGGTTCAGTATAAAGAGCATCAGCCAATTGCAGCGGATCAACATCCACCTTCATCTGGCCCTTCGCCTTTTCATCTGGACGAGATCCCTGAAAAGAAAACATTGAGATGTTTTATGACCCAGAAAATTATGGTACTTATAAAAACCTCTCTTTTTCTGCTGCTCTAAGGGCGGTGTTTTAGCACCAGTCGGCACTATCATCTGCCCATCTTTTACTAGCAAATCGAAGATTTTATCACATTTCGTGATGTCAAAGGTGTAAGTTTTCTTAGGGAACCTGTCATTCTTTTCTGATTCGACAAAGCCCTTTCCTTGAGGAGGGGCCAGTACCCGACAAGAATATGGGGGACCCTGTTTTAATTCAGCAAGATCGACTTCGTTCTCCTCGAAGTAGGGGAACTCTTCGCAAGCCCCTTCGCTACTTTCGTTGAGTTCGACAAATGCTACTTTCTTGCCTTTGTTAAATCTCGCCTTTTCGTCTTTCAGCCTTTCTAGCTGTCGGACTCTGTCGGCCAATTGGGCCATATCTCTCAGATACTGCGTATCTAATTTCTTCCTAATAGAGTAATCTAAACCTCCTGCTGCCATTTCGACCAACTCATGTTCAGGCACCTGTGTAAAACACCTTGCCTTAAGTAGTCAAAACCTATTGAGGTATTCTTCGATTGGCTCTGAAAACTTACGCTTTACACTGGCCAACTCTTTCAAACTAATCTTCGCCTGGCCCATGTAAAACTGTTCATGGAAGAGTCGTTCTAACTGCGTCCAGTTACATATTGTACTTGGTGGTAAAGTGGTAAACCACGTGAAGGCGTTCTTTGTAAGAGAACTTGGGAAGTATTTTATCCTAAGGCTTTCGTCATTGGCTATCTCCCCAGCCTCAATTATGTAGCGTGCTACGTGTTCGACAGTGGACTCCGTCGTGTCCCCTGAAAACTTAGTGAACTTAGACACCTTGGTCTTAGGGGGTAATTCCGCTCGAAGGATGTAGTCGACTATTGGTGAAGTATAATTTGGCCTAGTAAACCCAGTGATTAGGCCATTTCGAGTCATGATTCTTTCTACCATCGTAGCCAAGTTGTTTTCGACCGCGAGGTTGTTGCGTCGTACTTGCTGGACCACATTGTCTGCATCCTGGTTTCGATTCACCATAAATATTTCTGGGTTTCCCTCGACCTGGACTCTAGGAGTTTCGATAACATAAGGGTCTATTCCTCCTTGGTTCTCTAAATTGGCTTCTGGCGCCACTCTTGGAATTTGTTGTGGAGTATTCTCCACAGGGTCTTGGTTCCTTTCTAACAGAGGTACCCTTATAAATTCAGTCAAGCGTGTTAACTGTGTCGCCAGTTGTTGGTTAGCGTGAGTTGTGTCTCGAATTAATGGCTGAAAGATCTCACCCATAGTCTGGGAGAGGGTTTGAACCATCTGTAAGTTACTCTCATCCATCTGCGGCCTCAAACAGGCAACAGACGTATTGGTTAGATTGGGACCTTGAGTCGAATATCCTAGACTTAAACTCTGAGGGTTTCGACCAATGTTTGAACCAGGTCCTGATCCTTGCAAAGGTGACGCCATTGTGTTTTCAGAAAATATTGGGGGCGCATTTTGCAGCCCCTGCATTACAGTCGTTGGCATCCCATACGGGGGATTCCTTGGCAACTGCGAAAGACCAAAAGGGGCAAACTGCCTTGACACTGATGGTCCTGCTATTGGAGTTTGGGGATTCGACACTGGTGGCCCAATATACTCCAATACGGGTTGTGTGTAAGGCCTAACTATCTTTGTCCCAGATCCTACTGGGGCGAAGGTTTGTTCTGACCTTATGGGAGGCGTTACTTGCTCTCCTGTCGATGGTATAGGCGGTGGGACCATGTTGTTACTGGTTCCTTCGCCAGAACCTTCGACTTGTGGGTTATGATTGTTTGGCTGGTTCGTTTCCGTCACCATATTCCTAAGGATTGTTCGTCTTTCTTCGTTAGCAGCGGTAATTCTACCACTTCTTAGTAACATATAATGTACTTTCTACGAAGACTATTAAGACTTGTAAATGAGAATCTTTTAATTCTAAATCGCAGGGATATTTAGCACTGTCCCACTGGGCGTGCCATTTTGTTTCCCTTGAAAATCGGAAAACAACCGCTGATCTTCCAAATTTGACTTTGGTGACTCACAGGATCGATCAGATTGATCCTAGGACATGTGCTAAAGTATTCTTCGTTTAGAATTAAATTTAAAGTACTTGTAATAACGAATTGGTAAATGTGCTTGTAATGAAAAAGACTTCGACTGGGTATTTTAAAGTGCATAAACTTAAAGAAACGCTGTAAAAGATTTGTAAAAGGCTGATCGAAGAAGGTAACAAGTTTAAAGAAAAAGAGGAATTGGAGTAAAGGATGCAGGAAAGGTAAAGGCAAAAAGGTAACACTTGCACAAGTGGTTCGATAGAGGAAATGTAAATGTTGCTGAAATTGTAAAAGACTTTATTGAAAAGTTGGTGATTTTACATAACGTACATTCTCCGTGAAAATACTCTTTTCTCACACTCGGGTACTTTGAGTAAATTTGATTGGAATTACTTTGTACAAATGGTAAAACACCCAGAAATCTGTCTAACAAATCCCTATTTATAATGCTAATAATTAACTGCTAAAAACTTCCTAGTATCTCCTTGATCTAACAAGTGTCAATTGCATGTAACTTCCTGCTCTAGAACTCGCCACGTGTCTTATGAACAGAACCGCTCCCTCCAAATTTTGAATTTCAAAACGACGTAGCAATCCTCCTGCAGAATTTCGGTCGAACTACCTCTGACACGGTCGAAATGCTCATAACTTTAGGTTTCTTAATTTTTTCTAAGTTATTTCAACCGTTTAGCTTAGAAGATTCCTTAGAGGCTGTCGAAACCTCTTTGCTTCATTTTACTTAGACATTAATTATGTCTTAATGTTTAGCAACCCAAGGCAGTGTCGATTTTGGGAGCTAACACGGAGAAGAAGCCATAACGACAATGGAGTCCCAAGTAAGAAAACGCATAAACAGAAACCTCATACATAAACAAATGCCAAGAGGCAGAGTACAAAGATACAACTGAAAAAACCTCGGCCAACAAGTCTGGCGATGGTCAAAATAGAAGTACAGATAACAAGAGAAAAGCAAAGATAAATCAGGCCAAATGGCGCACCCTGACATCTTCCAATATCCGCAACGTCTCTGAATGACCTAGTCTGGAGATTAACTCCTGTATCAGTAATGCATGCCGCTCGACGGTGGATCTCAGCTTTTTTGCGTCCTCTTCACAGGCTCCCCTGCCAAAACACTCATCAACCTTGCATCTCTTGGAGCCAGCCTTCAATTCACCAACCCTAGTCTCTTTGACCATGTTGCTCACTCTAGACTCAGCGTCACGTCTAAGAGATACCTCTTCAGCAATCTTCGCATCCTTAGCACTGAGCTGCTCCTCTAACTGGGAAATCTGAAGCTTCAACTCATCTTCACGCTCCTTACGGCTAGTAAGCGTGGCATTCCACAAAGATTCCCACTTGGAAAGTCGAGAATAAGCCTTGTTCAGAAGTTCTTTCTTAGTAGCAAGTACACTACTAACACCATTCAGGGTTACTCCTACTTTCTCTCTCTTGCTGGTCTCTTCGGTCAAATCTGAACCCAACCTATTAATCATCTCAGTCTGCTTCTTCAAAGTTAAAGTTGCCTCATTCTTCTCATGCCTAAGCTGGAAAATATCTTTCTCTAGCTCTTCATTTGCTCTCTGCAACTCTTCCTTCTCAGCCAGCAGCTTGTTATACTTCTCAATCTCTACTGAAGCAGGTTCCTCGATCACCGGAAGATACAAAGGTTCTGCAGAAGGATATGGCATCAAAGAAGTCCTAACTCTCTCATGGATCCAGAGCCGATAAGGATTATAAGCTCGACTGTCACTCTTACTAAGCAATGTCTTTCCTCTTTTGTGAATATTACCCCAAGCACGCCTCAATCTGACCAAAACATCTCCATCTAATAACCCTGTGAGATACAGAGATTCCTGTATCTCGTCTTCAACCGGAGAGTCCCTCAAAGCATAGCCAAACTATCTCACAAGTAGAGAAGGGTTATAGTTAATACAACCTTTCCGTCCAATCAAAGGAACATTCGGAAAGCCACTGCAACTATATATAATATCCACTCCGAGCAAGTTCTGATCAAACCAAACAATGTTCTCGGCACACAATCCCATCAATCTGGAAGACCAATCTAAAGTACCAGCAGTATCAACAAAAGGTCCCTTCTTAGGAAGATGTCCTTGAAACCACCTGTATAGAAGAGGTACACAGCAAGAAACATTCTTTCCCCGACGCTTCTCATTCTTATAATGAATAGAATGATAAACGTCACCCAAGAGAGTAGGCACTGGATTCTTCGAGGCAAGAATAAAGAAAGCATCTGAATCAACAAAATCAGGCAGGTTCGGGAACAATACAATCCCATAAATGCAAACAGCCGGAATAGCATTGAAGACAATCCAACATCCATCCTTCGTACACTGCGTAGCCTTCTCAACTAAGCAAGAAAGATGAAAACCATAAGCTCCATTCAACTTGACCAAACCTCCGGGGAACTCAGAAGCATTTAAACTGACAATCTCAGCAAGCTTAGCCAACTCAGGCTCAGTATCCTCGTGACTAAAAGGCATCTGATCTAACACAGGCACTCCTAGCATATCAGAATATTCCTCCAAAGTCGGAGCCAGAATAAAATCAGGGAATAACAAGCATCTCAACTGAGGCTCGTAAAACTGCATCAAGGTATACAATCCAGTCATCTCAAACACAAAAGGTCTGCACAACAAACTGAGCAGTTTCCCATAAGACTCTCTAAACTCAGCCCTCACTCTCTGATCTGCTAGAGCAACCAATTGCAATAAGGAACTGATATCTGGAGACGGCAACCTGTAAGCAACTGTTCTCTTCATGGACTCCATGTCTGGAAAGAAGAACACTAGAATCTGAGGGGAAAAAGCACACCTGCAATAT
The DNA here is from genome assembly GCA_963859935.3 of Lathyrus sativus. Lineage (NCBI taxonomy): Eukaryota > Viridiplantae > Streptophyta > Magnoliopsida > Fabales > Fabaceae > Lathyrus > Lathyrus sativus. Next base: position 266,509,434 of record OZ012737.1, on the reverse strand, counting down.
AAATACATGTTAATAAAATGCAAACATGAAAATGCAGATGCATATGCAGACAGGGGATCAAGTGCAATGCTGAAGAACTGTGTTGTGCTGTACTGCCACTTTAGAACCATCAGATCTTCTCCTCAAACCAAACCAACCACAAAAGAACCCTCACAACCAATTCTCACTGACAGAGACAAACCAGGTAGTCTGAGGCCAGAGTTTTCCTGCAAAAAGACCCACTTACCCTCTCACAGGTATGTACTTAACTCGCAGACGAGGTACGGCATCCTATGCGGTCATCAGCGTCACAGACTTTCAAGGGCGATGATACGATACCCAGAAGGTGTGGCATCATCATCCCTTGAAGAGGCCTCACTTAGCCGAATCCCAAATGATAGGTTCCCAGAATCGACAACCCTCAAGTCCAACAACCTGTCGAGCCCAAAGGGCCAGGCAAGATGCCATCAAAGAGAATCTCGTCTGAGTGTAAATTTCGTAGCTAGCTGGTGCGAGCAAAGCAAGCAGGCTAACCACTAATCTCTACTTCTAAGTCTATGTGCACTCAAGCTCAGGTCCGGCTTATCTCTCAAACTAACCCTCTACCCACAGCACAACAACAAATATATACAGTACTGAAAGTAAAGACAGAAAAATAAATACAAAACCCCAGACGGAAAAACAAGCGCTAGGATTGACTTGCATAGGGAACCAGAACGTCCCCAGCAGAGTCGCCAGCTGTCGCTACTGCGAAAAACGGCGCCGGCCATGACAGAAGAGTCGCCACCGTGTGTTATTTATCCCAAAAGAGGGAAAGGAAACGCTCAGAGAAAACCTAACGCAAAGAGGGAAAGGAATGGTCATCGCAACCAAATCCTGGATTCGGGAGTCGGTTAAGGGGAAGGTATTAGCACCCCTCACGTCCGTCGTACTCGACGGGATCCATGCTTTTTTTCTATCTAAGGGTGTGTTTATCTATCTACTCTAAAGGTCTGGTCTAAAAAGAAAATAAAATGACTCGGCAAAGTGTCACACTTTATGCCTACGTATTCCCGTCTGGAACAGAAATCAGAGTCAACGTAGTTCGCCTAACTACGGGTTAAGGGGGGAAGGTTGCTCGCCGAGATATCACATCTCGTGCCTACGTACTTTCATACAACATGAAAGATCAGAGCAAACGTAGTTCGGGCTACGGAAGACACAAGTTTGTCTGACAGTTTTTTATCTCCTTAAGAAAGGGTTTTCCTGATTAAAGGTCAAAGAGGACAAAAACAGAGTTTGATTGTTTGTTTGAGTTTTTTTACGAAAGAACTGTTTTTTAAGATGTTTGCAATCTCAGTCGCACTAGAGACTATTGTTGCACCCCAAAATTTGCTCAACACTTCTTTACCTAGCTTATGTTTCATTTCATTCACATTAGCATTATCATTTGCATTTCATTGACATGTATGCAGGAGATCAAGAGGTATGATTACCAATTAAGAGCTATACAAGACTATGAAGCTAGCTAAGAAGGTTATTCAGATGTTTAAGGGTTGATATCCTTGTAAGAGAAGTTAAAAGATCCTCAGAGAGAGTGGTTGAAGCCAAGTGTGTAGGTCTCCTAACTTGAGAGGTATGGGGAAGACCATCAGATGATTCTGAAGCCATGAAGTTGGACTTGAGGTCTTGAGAGAGCTCATGAGAAGGGTTGAAGATAACTTTGAAGCCTAGACAGGTCATTGTGCATGATTAAGAAGCCTCAGCCATGAGTGGTGCAGCTAGGGTTTGACTGGGTCAACCCTAAGTCAACTGATGATTTGAAGAAGGTTGAGACCTAATACAAGAGCCATGTGATCATGGATTGATGCATTAAAATGTTCTAATGATGATTCCAAGGTTAACTCATCATGATTGAAGGGTTTGAGAAGTTGCAAGTTAGGGTTTCTAAGGCTTGACAGTGTAAAATCCCCTAGTTTGGCCCCTATCTTCAAGGCAATTTAGCTCAAGATGTGATTGCCATCTCATCTTGCCCCCAACATGATTGTTGTAGAGCATGATCTTAGATTTAATTTTAGTGCTAGAAGTCCTTGATAGGATTTGTAGAGCTCAAGTTATAGCTTTGACAAGTTACAAGTCATTTGAGTAATGTGAATTTGGAGCTTGAAAGTTACCCAACTTGCATGAAACTTTTTCCCCAGAAGGATGATTCCTATGAACTTTTGGTCAACATGAATGTGGTTCCTTATCCTCTTAGCTTTCTAGAGAGTACTAGAAGTCCTTGATAGGATTTGTAGAACTCAAGTTATGGCTTTGACAAGTCAAGGGTATTTTGGACATTTGGAGATTACAGGTCATTTCAATCATAAGGCCATAACTCCTATTTGCAAGCTTCAAATGGGAAAATGTTCAACATCAAACTTGTTCAAAACGATGTTTTAAGGCTATCTAAGTGGTCATGAGAGGTTGGAAGTGCTTGTAACTCAAAATTGCAAAATTGGCTTAAAAAGGAAGAATTAAAGTTCATTAAAAGGACCAAATTTGTGATATTTCATTCCAAAGCCAAGATAAGGCATGTAATATGTCATTTTGATCAGAAATGACATTTTAAAGGCATTGGCAATATTAATTTTCTCATTTAAGGTCAAAATCATGGAGTTGCATTTGCTTGCTTAAGGCTTAAGTTACATATGCCAAACTACACACAAGTGCAAAACCAAGGTGCTAACACATTCAAACACCTTCATAATCTCATTTGAGGAGAATTTGGATGAGGTTGAAGGGCAAATGCAAGCTGTTAGCAGAGCTAGTATGAGGATGGCATGAGATTGAATTTTCCATGACATGAGATATTGAACTTCTCATTAGATTGATCCAGAACTTTCTAGATCATTCAGTCATGCTCTATATAAACACATGAAGTGATCCAAGGCCAAGGTTAGTGAGAATTGAGGGAGAATAGTGAGATTGAACTTTGAAATTTCTTCTTGCAAATCCAATTCTGTTACAAGGTTTGGATCAATTTCAATCCATTCTTTGGCTCCCAATAGCTTGCTCTAGTGTTAGTGGTTGATCCCAGATTGAATTCAAGGCAAAACTGTGGAAGAATCGTGAGTTGGCATTGCAAATTCTTCATCAGCAACTCAGAATCGGGTTCAAGAATTCAAGGCATTTCAACTCATTTCTTTGCATACAGAACCTTCCTTGGATGCTAGTGAAGGAGTTTGGAAGTTCTTGAGGGTTGATTTGAAGATTTGAGTACTCTGTTCACGCGATTTTACCAGGTATGTAATTCTCATTCCATGGCTTAATTTAAGTAGAATCAATAGGATTTGTTAGGTTAGAATCATTGTAGGTTGGTGTAGGAAGCTTTCTGGATCATTAATTAGAAGATTAGTGACAATTTAGGGTTTATGCAATTTTTGGTTGAGATTGCTATTCTTGGATTCTTGAGCTTTTAGAATGATTGAGTAGTATAGGAAGATTCCTTGTGAAATTTGGGACAAGATTCGTGTAGTAACCATTTGGAATGGAGGCCTGTGGAGAGAGTTAGGGTTGGATGAGGCTGACCGGAGAAGTCACCGGCGGTGACCTTCGCACGCGCAGGTGGAGGAAGTTCAGAAATTCAAAAGGAAGAAGAAAACCTCATAGCCATTGGATTAGATGTGGACCTTTGACCAGATGAGGATCTAACGGCCACGAGTGAGGGAGATTTTGTGAAGAGTCTGAGTAAAAGCCAAAACGCACCGTATAACTTAAATGTTGGTCATGGGCTTAAGTCACTAATTGATATCAACACCCCACTTCTGGCCCAGTCTGGATAATGAACTGAGAAAATATGCTATTCACACCACGCGCTTATTAATTTCTCATTGATTTTCTTTTATTTCTTCATTTTGCATAGGTTATTGAATAATCCATAAAAAATTGAAAAATAAGTCAAATGATTCCATTCTTTTTCCATTGATTCATGATTGAATCTAGTTTTTTTAAGATAAAAAATATTAATATTTCATGCATTTTTTATTTTATTTGCATTTGTTGAATTTTAATTGATATTGAAATAATCATGGTTGAGGCTTTATTTTGTTGAATTTGGTTTGATCATGTGATGGTGATTCTTGCCTTGATTTTTTGTGTGTAGCTAGCATAGATATGCATGTTCCCCCTAGATTTTTCTCACATTTTTGTGATGAATGTAGGTGGTAGTTTTGGGTTGAAACTTTAGGAGCTCCCTTTTTAGGGTTTATGGTTAGTACCTTATGATTTAGGTTTTATATCTAGAACTTGGTGGATGATTCAACCTATGATTTTTGTATGGTAGATTCATGATTGAATTAGGGTCCCTTAGGAATTTTTGTAGGAATTTACAATGTAGTTTACTATATTTGTTTTATTTTAGTTTAAGTGCTAACTTTAGATGATTCTAATGCACTAATTCAACTAGAATGACTTCTTTAGTTCCCTTAGATTAGGGTTTTGTCCCTCTTGCTCTTGGATGATGTTGAAGACAAGTTTGGGCTACCATGGAGTGTTTGAAGAAGCTTGGATGTGAAGATCTCCCTTCTTTTGGTGTAGTGTTGATTAGGTGTTAAGATTAGGGTTTGTAGGCAGAGCTTCTAGATAGATTCTCTTCCTTCATAAACATGGAAGATGTTGATCACTTCCATTCTTCCCTATGATGTAAGGTCCCCTTGTAAAGGCCTCATCCCTCCTTTGGTAGGATGTGTGGCTCTTTACAAGCTGGTAGAACCTTTGAGGGTCCCTTCCTCTGATGATAGGATGCTTAGTGATGACCTTTGGTCTTCACTCTGCTACCAACCATCCAAACTTTGCTCTTATCAAATGAATCTTTCTCCCTTGCTAGAGGATGGAGTTCCTTGTTAAAGAGGCTAGAAGTTGACACTTCTCTGTGTTTGAAGACTACCATTAAAGCTGAAGCTTGTAGATCAGGAAGAGCAATGTGATACTTGTAAGGAAGAAAGAGCTGAGGCTTGATGAAGAAGAAAGAATAAGTTGATACTTATGCTTGATGTATTGAAAGCTTGAAGAATCAAGTTGATACTTGATATTGGAGATGATAGCCTTGAAGATTAGTTGAAGACTGAGGACTGAACTGCTGTCAGAAGATTGCTTTGCTGTGAAGCTGTGGAAACTGTTGAGCTGCTTGTCTGTCTGTTTGCTTTCTGTGCAATTGTATTGGTGTGACTTGTTTGATTTGCTTGATGCATTAGAATAAGTTCATATTTAGACTGATGTAAACTAGGAGCATGATTGCACTAGAGGTTGAGTTGCTCCCTTTGCTTGTATTGTTACGGTATGGCTTTGCTTGCGGGTATTCGGTAGAGCTCTGCTCCCTTGCCTATGTGGTTTGTGATTTGCTTGATGGCATTTTATTTTATTCTCCTGTATGATTACAGTTATTCATATCTGGCTTGAGGTCGAGATGAGCTTGTGGAGGCCGATGCCCCACACACATTTCCTCCCTCACTTGCATTGCATGCATTTTACAGTCGTTTACTGTTTACTGTTTATGTTGATGCTTTATCTGTTTCTGTTTATCATTGACATGATCCCTTAGGAATCTCACTTCCTTTGATAAGGAAGTGATGATTAGAACTTTAGGTTGAAACCTATGCATGATAACTTCTAGGAGTTCCCTGTTTCAAACCTCCACCATAGGATGAATCCTTGGCATGATAACATTAGGACTTGATAGTCTCCCTTTAGTTGAGCCTGTTCGTTCTCTCTTCTCATCTCAAAACAAATTAAAACACAGTAATAAAGGTTAACTGACGTCGTACGTTACGAGCCTTAAGCTATCTGAGAAAGGGTTGTCGGAGAGTTCTTTTCGACAGCTTGGATGTTTAGTATGGCACCCTTTGGGTGACATGCGATGCATTCACTCTCAGATCATAGTCTCTAGTGCGATATTAGTTGCAAACATTCATAAAACACAATTCTTCCGTAAAAGACAGAAAACAAACTTCAAACCTTTTTGCCCCGTGGGCCCATAATTCAAAGGAAGCTTTTCTGAAGAAAAGAGTGTCGTTAACTCCCAGTTCTACCGCAAACGGTAACGCCTAAGTCTTCAGGGGTCGAGCTGCGTATGCCAAACTACTGGAACTGTTTATTAACCCTACTCGATAAAACAGATGAATCTGAATTCCCGTAATCCGTATTATCCCGAACTACGTAAGCTCTGATATCTCATACCTGTTGAGAGTATGTAGGCACAATACTAACGTATTGGCGAGCCACCTTCCCCGTAACCTGTAGTTAGGCGAACTACGTTGACTCTGATTTCTCATTCTCTGATGAGAATATGTAGGCATAAAGCGCGACGCTTTGCCGAGTTATTTTCTTTTCCTTTTAAGCCAGCCTTGATAGGTAGATAGATAAAATCAACCCGTCAGATAAACACAACAAGCGTGGATCCCATCGAGTACGATGGACGTGAGGGGTGCTAATACCTTCCCCTTGCGTAACCGACTCCCGAACCCAGACAATGGTTGCGATGACCTCGTCTTATACCCTTTTCGTCAGGTTTTTCCGATCGTTTCCTTTCCTGCTCTGAGGGATAAATAACGAAAGGTGGCGACTCTTCTGTTTTGCTGGCACCTTATTTTCGCGGTAGCGACAGCTGGTGACTCTGCTGGGGAATTGATAGTTTCCTGGGATCCAACATCCCGTATGCGAGTCAGTTTGGGGATCCAACGTCCCCTTCGAGAGTCAATCCTAGCGCTTGTATGATTACTTGTTGGGTTGTGTTTATTTATCGCATTTTATTTCCCGCACTTTATTTTCAGTATGATATGATTATCTGTGCTGTTGTGGGAGGGGCATTCTGATGAGTGAGGAGCCAGACCCAGGCTTGAGTATACCTAGCATTAGCTGTGGAAATTAGTGGGCGCGTGCTTGCTTTGCAGGTACTAGTGTCTCATGAAATCCATGCTCAAACGAGGTTCTCCCGGTTGACTTCTTTTCCGGACCTTTGGGCCTGAGGGGTTGTTGGTTTGGAGGATTGTCGACTCTGGGGACCGATCATTTGGAATTCAGCTGAGTGAGGCCGCTTTAGGAGACGGTGATGCCACACCTTCTGGGTATCGTATCACCCCTCTTGAATGTCTATGATGCTGATGACCGCATAGGATGCTGAACTTGTGTCAGGTTAGGTCCATACCTGTGAGCAGGGTTGGGTTTGCTGCAGGAAGCCTTAACCTTCAGACTACCTGGTTTTCTTGATAGTGAATCAATTTTGTTGGTATCAGAGGTTCTCATCATCAGAGAGCAGATTTATGGTCTGATACCTGGGTTTTCCTCTTATCAGAGATAGTGGTTGTTCTTGACAGAGCAGTACTGTGGTTTTGTTGATACAAAGCCCTCATCTCCTCAACAACACATTTGTCTTGATCTCCTGCCGCATGATTACATTTTACATTGCGTTGCATACTCATTGGCATTTCATTAACGTGTGTCTGTGTTGCAGGTACCGTTTCCCCTGGTTCAGGTTTTCTTGCCTCCTATTATGCTATCATGGGCTTTCTGAGGAAGACTGTGGCCTACAAGCTCCCCACTCCTGATGTTGTTCAGCTGACTGGTTTGATTGCTTTGGCAGATGATTCTGTGAGAGATGAATTCAAAAAGTCTTATGGGAAACTGCTCAGCCTGGTTCGTAAACCCTCTGTGTTTGAGTTGAATGGGTTGCACGCCTTGCTGCAGTTATACGATCCTCCGTTGAGATGCTTTACTTTCCAGGACTTTATTCTCGCACCCACACTAGAGGAGTACGTTGATTTGTTAGGTGTGCCTATCAAGAGTCAGATGCCCTTTGTTCATATGGATGCTGAGCCTAATCTGGCTAGTCTAGCTCCCTCACTTCACCTAGATGCCTCTGAGTTGGTGTTGTCTAGTTGGAACAGGGTTCTCGGTTTCTCCTTGCAGTTCTTAGCGGGAAAGGCTCAGCAGTGCGCCAAAGACGGATGTTGGATCGTGTTCAACGCCATCCTTGCTATGTGCATATATGGCATCCTTCTGTTCCCCAATATGCCCGACTTTGTAGACTTCGACGCCTTCCACATCTTTGCATCAGGAAATCCAGTCCCTACCTTGATTGGAGATGTTTACCATTCCGTCCACTACAAAAACGAGAATAGAAGGGGCAAGAATATCTCGTGCTGTGTGCCCCTACTCTATAGATGGCTTGATAGTCACCTACCCAAGAAGGGTCCCTTTGCTTCGTCTGCAGCCGCAGCTGAGTGGTCTGAGCGCTTGATGAGTCTGTCAGCGGAGGATATTGCCTGGTTTGATAGAGATAGGTTGGGTACTGAGATTATCTTCAGCTGCAGTGGGTTTCCAAATGTGCCTTTGATAGGCAGGAAGGGCTGTATCAACTATAATCCATCTCTGCTGGTCCGACAATTTGCTTATGCTTTGAGAGCTCCGCCGAAGGATGAAGAGGTGCAGGAATCTCTGTACCTCACTGGACTTCTAGAGGGGGATATGTTGTCTAAGCTTCAGCACGCTTGGAATGGTATCTGTAAGCGGGGAAAGTCGTTGTTGGGGAAAAGTAATAGCCAAGCCTACGCTCCGTATGTGACTTGGATCCGAGCCAGAGCAGATGCTATAGGGATGCCGTTTCCTCCTACCAAGCCAGAAAGCCCTCCAGTGATTGAAGAGCCTACCACCATGCCTATTCAGCAGCATAATCAGGTGTTAGCTGAGAGAGACGAGCTGAAGAGGGAAAATGAAGAACTGGAGAAAGAATTGGCTCAACTCAGAAGCGAGAAAAGCGAAGCCGTTCATTCCTTCAAGAGGCAGACGGAGCCGGTGAACCAGTTAGGGACAGATTTGACTAAGCAGACGGCTGAGCGTGAGCGCTTGGGTCGGGACTTCAAAGCCGTTAATGACGTACTGGCCACTAAGAAGCAACACTTGGATGAAGCGTACTAGAGAATATCCAAGTTCAATCAGCATTGGAAGGCCACCCTAGCCAACGACAAAGAACGGGAGGATAAGCTGAAGCAACAGATCTCTAAGCTGAAAGCCCATGGGAAGGCTAGTGAGAAAAGGTTTGATGAAGAAACCGCTCGCAGATACGCCGCTGAATGCCAGCTCAACAAGGCTCTTGCTAACCTGAAGGAGCGCAAGCTGATGTTTGAATCCAAGAAGCGGAAGTTAGAAGATTGTTTCGGCGAAGGAGCATGGGAAGATTCGGTTGAAGGTATTCAATACACCATTATGCAGAGAGAGTTACTCGTCGAAGGGTTGCTCACTCGGCCTGATCATCCAGAAACGAAGGGGTTGTTAGAAGAGTTTCGCGCCCGTGGCCGTGCTTGACTATTTGTAATCCTTTTGTGTTGATCATTATTGTATGCTGACCATCACCAGGCTTGTTGGTCGAGGTCATGCTATTGATTCTGCTTGTATCCAGTGACGTTGTGTACCGCCTTGATGGGCTTTCTTTATATCTGAGATGTTATTTCCATGACTGGACTCGGACTTCTTATTATCAGCACTCGCACTCAGGCACTAGGATCGGGGGAAATCTCCCTAACGCACAGACACACGTTTGCATTTGCATGAAGCATCTGCATAACGAGCACTTTGTCGTTTTTTCTAACCCTTTGTGTATGCAGGTTGTTCCAGGATTGATCAAAGACCTATCCACCGCTATCCGACCAAAGAAAATCAAGCTAGAGCTATGGAGCAAGTGCAGACTGACGTTCAAGAACTCCGAGAGAGGATGGACCGCTTCATGGAGCTCATGCAAGTGGTTGCCAACGGCCAAGACCAGCTCAGAACATTGGTCCAACATCTGATTTCAAGGGTTGACAGCAATGGTGTACTCCATGGTGGGACTGTTCCAACCCCTCCACCTGTTGAAACTCCTCAGAATGGCATCCCCGTGACTGGGGGGAACGGTAGTGCCAACGCAATGGGATCGCTAACATGGGACTCAATGGTAATACGACTGGCGTCGATAATGGGAATTTCGAAGCTAATGTCAATGTTGGGCTGGGCAACGGCAACACAGGTGTTGGAAATTTTTATGGGCCTCAGCCATGGTTAGAAGACCGTCAAGACGATGTGTTCTCACAGAGAGGTGCTGAGGGAGAGTTGACTGCTGAAGCACGTCTGAGGTTTAAGGCACTCGAGGACAAGATGAGGAATTTCGAGAACCTGAACACTATGGGTGTTGACATGTCCAAGCTGGGACTGATTGTTGATTTCAAGGTGCCTCCCAAGTTCAAGGTACCCGACTTTGAGAAGTACAAGGGCACCACTTGCCCTCGCGTCCATCTGAGATCATACTACCAGAAAATGTCTGCTCACTCTGAAGACGAGAAGTTGCTGATGCACTTCTTTCAGGATAGCTTGTCCGGGCCCTCCCTGGAATGGTACATGAGTCTGGAACCTACCAGTGTGCGCACGTGGAAGGAACTTGCTAAAGCATTCGTGCACCATTACCAATATAACAGTGACTTGGCTCCGAACCGGGTCCAACTGCAAAATTTGTCACAGAGGAACAACGAAGGGTTCAAAGAATACGCCCAGAGGTGGCGTGAATTAGCAGCTAGGGTTCAGCCGCTGATGGTTGAACGGGAGCTTGTTGAAATGTTCGTAGCCACCCTCCTAGGGGTTTATTACGAGAAATTGGTCAGCAGTATGTCTGGAAGCTTCTCAGATCTCATTATCACGGGTGAGCACGTTGAAAACGGGATCAAACTGGGGAAAATTCAAGGTGATTTATCCTCAGCTGGAGGAGGAAAGAAACCGTATGGTAACAAAAGGCGAGAAGGAGAGACGAGCGCCATGTCTAATGCTCGAAGGAAGGGCAAGGGCCAGCACCAGCAGGTGGCCAGTATAACCATCCCCGCTGTCCAACAACCCCAGCCACAACAGCAGCAGCAGCAACCAAATCAGCAAGGGTACAGAAAGTATCAGAACAGGGCACCTCTATCGAGTCGTCATCTTGAAACGCCGCCTATGTCTTATGCTCAGCTGTTACAGACTCTGCTTCAATTGCAGCTAATCCAGAAGAGAACCCTGGCTCCCTTGACAGGGGCACCTCTGCCAGGTTATGATGCGAATGCAACTTGTGAGTTTCACTCAGGGGCACCAGGCCACACGATAGAAAATTGCAAAGCCTTCAAGCACAAGGTGCAAGACATGGTGGATGCTAAGATCATCAACTTCTCAGATAATGTGCCAAACGTCACGAAGAACCCTATGCCGAATCATAGGGGAGGTGGGGTGAATGCCATTATTGAAGACGAGAATTTGGATCTACTGACTGACGTCAGGGATTTGAAGACATCGCTTAGCTTCGTCAAAGCCAAGCTGATGAAGAGAGGTTTCTTCCCAGGCTGTGGGGAATTATGTATGGGCTATGCGACTCGTTCTGATGGATGTGAACAGTTGATAAAAAGGATTCAGAGTTTGATGACCGAAGGGATCTTGCAATTTAGCCGGAGGGCCGAATGTGGATCTGGAGAGGTAATGCTGAAGCAAGATGATGAGGTTGCCACCATCACCATCCCTCGCAGGACGATCACTATTTCTGCACCCAGACCGCCCACGATTACCATCACCAAGGCTGGGCCGATACCTTTCGAAAGCACCAATGCTGTCCCATGGCATTATGGGGCAGACGTCTACTGCAACGGACAGAAGTTGGAATTGGAACCATCAGGGTCGTGTGTGGATAACCTAGTGGGAATTGGCGGAACCACACACAGCGGAAGGGTATTTGCTCCACCGGAGGTTGTGGCGAACAAAGCTGAAGTAACCGATAAGGGAAAGAGTAAAGTCATCGAAGAAACCCCTCGTGGGGTAGAGAAGGACTTACTTGTTAAAGACGCTGAAGAGTTTATGAGGTTGATTAAGAAGAGTGATTACAAGATCGTGGATCATCTCCATCAAACACCCTCGAAAATCTCCATTCTGAATCTGTTGCTGTGTTCTGAGGCACATCGCAATGCGCTGTTAAAGGTCTTGAATGCCACGTATGTGCCGCAGGAAATATCGGTCAACCAGTTGGAAGGGGTCGTAGCCCACGTGAATGCTGGAAACGGGTTAGGGTTCACTGACTTGGAGCTGACGCCGAAGGGAAGGAACCACAATAGTGCTCTGCACATCTCGATAGAGTGTAAGGGAACGATTATGTCTCATGTGTTGGTGGACACAGGGTCATCGCTCAATGTTCTACCGAAGAAAGCATTTATGAAGTTGGATACTCGAGGATTGATTTGCACACCCAGTGATCTGGTTGTGAAAGCGTTCGATGGAACCAAACGTCATGTTTTCGGGGAGGTGACACTACCAATCCAAGTTGGGCCGAAAACTTTCGACGCAATCTTCTACATTATGGACATCATGCCAGCCTATAGTTGTCTCCTAGGCCGGCCATGGATCCATTCTGCTGGCGCCGTGACCTCCACGTTGCACCAGAAACTCAAGTATGCTGTCGGAGGCAGCATCGTGACTGTTTGTGGCGAGGAAGACATAATGGTGAGCCATTTGTCGTCCTTCAAGTATGTTGAGATGGATGGGGAAATCCAAGAAACTCTATGTCAGGCGTTCGAAGCTGTTAAAGTCAAGAACATAGCTCCTGTAATCACTAAGAAACCAGAGATGACTCTCTCTTCCTTCAAGGAAGCCCGGGCCGTTGTTCAAGCCGGATCTACCCCAGGTTGGGGGAGAATTCTAGAAATACCTAACAAACAGGACAAGTTTGGGTTAGGATACTCTCCTGCGGCTGAAGCCTCCTCCTCTCGCAGTGCGTCACTAGGTAAAGGGCCGATCCAGTTTACAAGCGGCGGGGTGATATTTGAAAGTGTCAACGCAGTGTCTGAAGACGGCGAAGACAGCGATTGCGATCTGGACTCTTGGATCCAACCAAGCAAATCAGGCGAGAGCCTCAACAACTGGTCTATCAGGGATACCATCCAAGTGACAGGCAAAGAGTAATGATTTACTTTCTCCAATTGTTGTACAACCCTATGTCCTACCTGGGGCATAACGGCTTTATTGTCAGGGCCTTGTTTGATTATGTACATGCATTTTACCAATAAATCAAAAGGCGTTTTTCTTCGCATTCAAATGTTGCGATCTCTATTATTCCTGTTTTATATTTGTTTTGAAAAACAATAAAATGGCAATGGGGTTTGTGCTAACCTGCATATCCTTGTTTTAAGATTAACCCTTGTTATTGTAGGATCCATATAGCAGATGACATCGACTCTGGACCTTCTACGACTCACTTCGACTTTGATTGCCCAATCTATCAAGCCGAAGAAGAGATTGATGAAGACGAAGACCTTCCCGAAGAGTTGGCCCGCTTGTTGAAACAAGAAGAGAAAGTTATTCTGCCTCACGAAGAAGAGATCGAGATTGTGAATCTGGGTTCTGAAGAACTGGTCAGGAATGTCAGGATAGGAGCTGCATTGCGGAGTGATGTCGAGCAGAGATTGGTCGAGATGCTGAGAGAGTATAGTGACGTCTTTTCTTGGTCATACGAAGATATGCCCGGACTTGACACTGACATCGTGGTCCATCACTTGCCGCTGCGAGAAGATTGTCCTCCCGTTAAGCAGAAGCTTCGGAGGACGCGACCAGATATGGCCGTTAAGATCAAAGAAGAAGTGCAGAAGCAGCTTAATGCTAGCTTTTTAGCGGTCACTACTTACCCTCCGTGGGTCGCCAACATAGTGCCTGTACCGAAGAAGGACGGTAAGGTGCAAATGTGCATCGATTATCGGGATTTGAATAGGGCGAGCCCTAAAGATGATTTCCCGCTCCCTCATATTGATGTGTTGGTCGACAATACAGCTCAGTTCTCCGTATTTTCGTTCATGGATGGTTTCTCCGGTTACAATCAGATCAAGATGGCGCCTGAGGACATGGAGAAAACTACGTTTATTACACCCTGGGGAACATTTTGCTACAAGGTAATGCCTTTCGGTCTGAAGAACGCAGGGGCCACTTACCAACGAGCAATGTTCACTTTGTTTCATGATATGATTCATCATGAGATTGAAGTCTATGTTGATGACATGATTGCGAAGTCCCAAACGGAGGAAGGACATCTGGTTAATTTGCTGAAGCTTGTTGACAGGCTTAGGAAGTTCAGGTTGAGGCTGAATCCTAACAAGTGTACTTTCGGAGTACGGTCTGGAAAACTACTGGGGTTTATCGTGAGCGAAAGAGGCATCGAGGTTGATCCTGCGAAGATAAAAGCAATACAAGAAATGCCAGTGCCAAAAACGGAAACAGAAGTTCGTGGTTTCCTGGGCAGAATAAACTACATTGCAAGGTTTATTTCTCAGCTCACGGCCACGTGTGAACCAATGTTCAAACTGTTAAAGAAAGATCAGGCGATTATCTGGAACGAGGATTTCCAGAAGGCATTCGACAAAATAAAGCAGTATCTACAAGAACCTCCGATCTTGATACCCCCAGTGGCCGGAAGACCCCTAATCATGTACTTGACAGTTCTTGAGAATAGTTTGGGGTGTGTTCTCGGTCAGCATGACGAGACGGGCAGAAAGGAGCATGCCATTTACTACTTGAGTAAAAAATTCACAGATTGTGAATCTCGTTACTCGATGCTGGAGAAAACGTGTTGTGCACTAGCCTGGGCTGCCTAACATTTACGACAGTACATGCTCAATCACACCACCATGCTAATTTCGAAGATGGATCCGATCAAGTACGTCTTCGAGAAACAAGCGCTTTCGGGCAGGATTTCCAGATGGCAAATGGTGTTGACGGAATATGACATTCAGTACGTTTCCCAGAAGGACATTAAGGGCAGCGTATTGTCTGAATACCTGGCCGAACAGCCGATCAAGGATTATCAGCCGATGAAATTTGAATTCCATGATGAGGATATCATGTTTCTTAAAGCAAAAGATTGTGATGAACCGTTGCCCGACGAGGGTCCAGATAGGGAATCCCAGTGGAAATTGATATTTGACGGGGCGGTTAACTCTTATGGAAGTGGCATTGGGGCGATCATCACGACTCCCCATGGATCCCACATCCCGTTTACTGCGAGACTGACGTTTCCAGTCACCAATAATGAAGCGGTGTACGAAGCATGCATCATGGGTCTAGAAGAAGCAATTGATTTGAGAATCAAGAACCTAGACGTAAATGGTGACTCGACACTTGTGATCAACTAAATTAAAGGGGATTGGGAGACTCGCCAATCGAATTTGGTGCCGTACATGAACTATGCCAGAAGGCTGCTTCCGTTCTTTGATCGAGTGGAACTCCATCATGTGCCCAGGGCTGAAAATCAGATGGTTGATGCCCTAGCCACGTTGGCTTCGATGTATAAAGTCAATTTCTGGAATGAAGCTCCAAGAATCGTCCTTTCTCATCTTGATAGACCTGCATTCGTCTTTGCGATCGAGGAAGCCTCCGACGGCAAGCCATGGTTCCACGATATCCAGACTTTCCTTATGACTAAGGAGTATCCCGCGGGAGCGTCAACCCAGGATAAGAAGACTCTGAGGAGGCTGTCTGGAATTTTTTATCTCAATCCTGATGGAGCTTTGTATAAAAGAAACCACGATCTCGTGCTACTCAGATGTGTAGATGAGAAAGAAGTGAACATGCTCATGGAAGAGGTCCATGAAGGCACATTTGGTACGCACGCCGGTGGGCATGCCATGACGAGAAAGATCCTGAGAGCAAGATACTACTGGCTGACGATGGAGTCGGATTGCTTTAAATTCGCGAAGAGATATCATAAATGCCATATTTATGCTGATAAGATTCATGTGCCGCCGTGCCCGTTAAATGTCATGTCCTCCCCATGGTCGTTCTCCATGTGGGGCATCGACATGATAGGCAAGATCGAGCCCACTACATCTAACGGTCATCACTTTATTCTAGTAGCTATCGACTACTTCACCAAGTGGGTGGAGGCAGCCTCATATGCTAATGTGACCAAGCAAGTGGTGGCTAAATTCATAAAGAGGGACATCATCTGTCATTATGGGATTCCCGAGCGGATCATTACTGATAATGGTTTGAATCTGAATAACAAGATGATGAAGGAGATGTGCCAGAGTTTCAAGATTGAACACCACAACTCATCTCCTTACCGGCCGAAGATGAATGGCGCCGTTGAAGCGGCCAATAAGAACATCAAGAAGATTGTACAGAAGATGGTTGTGACCTACAAGGATTGGCACGAGATGTTGCCGTTTGCACTGCACGGTTATCGTACCACGGTGCGTACATCAACCGGGGCAACTCCTTTCTCACTGGTGTACGGTATGGAAGTTGTCCTACCGTTAGAAGTTGAGATTCCTTCTTTACGAGTTTTGGTTGACGTGAAACTCGATGAGGCAGAATGGATTAAGAACCGACTAAACCAACTCAGCCTGATGGACGAGAAGAGGTTAGCATCGATTGCATATGGTCGTCTGTACCAAAGCCGAATGAAGAAAGCTTATGATAAGAAGGTGCATCCTAGAAGCTTTCAGACGGGTGATCTCGTCCTGAAGAAGATTCTTCCTCCACACTCCGATCACCGGGGCAAGTGGACTCCCAATTACGAAGGTCCGTACATCGTCAGCAAGGTCTTCTCGGGAGGAGCCTTGTTGTTATCCACGATGGATGGCGAAGATTTCACATCCCCGGTGAACGCGGACGCAGTTAAAAAATACTTTGCTTAAAGAATGACCCGCTGGAAAGAAAAAGAATATCCAGGCAAAAATGGGGCATCCCGGCGAACCATAAAAAAGGAAAAAGGTTCGGGCAAAAATTAGGGATATAAAGAAAAGAATGTACACCCGCAAAGTCGAAAACCCGGATGGGTGACTTTGGCAAAAAAGGGTATCCCAGTGAATTGAAAACCCTGAAGGGCGATTCAGGCAAAAGTTAGGGATTTGAAAAAGAAAATGACTGTGTTCCGTGTATGGACTCTCATTGTTTAGTGGTTTGGAAGACCTGAGGGCTGTTTATCTGAATCAATCTCTTCTGAAGCTGAAACATCGGAGAAGTGTCGAAGTCGAGTGGGTCATAGAGGGATCAACTCATGGTGTTCGTCTACGCCTCATTGCCGACATTTGTGTATATACTAATGTATATCTATGTTTTTATATTTGCGCAACTTCCTCATTCCAGGAGCTTGCATCTGTTGTAAAACATTTTTACCCATTTAGGGGTTTGTTATCAAATAAAATGTATACTATTCAACAATTCTGTTTGCCTGTTTAGCATCTATCTGTTTTGTTTGCGAAAAAGAACGCCGATGTTTTTGATAAAATGCGCATACATAAACTTACTGGCCTAGGCCACTGATTGTTGAAACAATGAATTACTTGAACGTTGTCACAAGATGATAACCTTGATAGGTCCCTTTGAGAAGGGTATCTTGTCTGTTTGTTTGTGTTGTTGCAGGTGTAGCATATACCAGGCAGTACGCCGTATGCGTCCCCAAGCAGGATGATTCCTTCTTCTCCAACAAGTTCAGTAGCACCTCCCCGTGGAGTTTGAACATGAGATTGTAAGCATTGATATGTCTCCCCAAACAGAGAAGACTCTCTCCCCAATCAGATGTATCCTGAAGGATCGTCATCTCCCCAGCTGAGTCATGCACTGAAGTATGAGTTCATTTTCCAGCACTGGGTCAGTGTGCAGTTTTCTCGTTCGCAAGTGTTCAGCCTTCGATAGCGCAAACTGAAGTCTCCAGCAGAATTGAGATTCCCCACAGAGTTGTATTTTCCCCGACAAGTAGGATTTATTCCAGCGTCTGGTTACCCTCCCCATCCGAGTTTGCAGTTCCCCAAGAGAGCCGAGTTCTTGGAAGCCGTGGGGGCCATGATTGGTTTTCCCCAGTAGAGCGTTGAATAGCTGATGCTGTATTTCCCCACCGGAGTCGGTATCTCAAGGACAGTTTTGGTGTGAATATCGTGCAGTTTATTTCTGCAATTGAAATCGTTTCCTCAGTAGCTTGTGGTTTGAATACCTAGAGGAGCAGGTTCAGGTTCTCGTAGAGCTTTATTCCCCTGCAGCAGTCAACCGAAGTTCGTTTCCTCAGGCGGAATCCAATTGAGATTGGTGTAACTTCTTCTCCTTGGCAGGATGATTCCTCCTCTCCACCAGAGTGGTCCTTTCTCCTTGACAGGAGGATTCTCCCTTCAGCATTTATTTTGCTGATGGGGCCATATCATTTTGCATGATTGCATAGCATTTACCCTGAAAACGCGCAGCATTTCCACCGTATGGAGCATTGCACCATTGTCGATCATATGCATATGAAACATGAGCTAGGTCATTGTCGTTCTTGTTTTGCAGGTGTTCCTCCGCATAATGGTTTGTTCAAGATGATTCTTGAATTCCCCAGCAAAGTCGTTTGCCCAAGATGATTCTTGAATTCCTCAGTGAAGTTGATTGCTTAAGATGATCCTTAAAATCCCCGGTGAAGTCACCAGAGAGGGTTGCTTAAGTTGATGCTTAGAGTCCCCGGCAGAGTGTTTGCTCAGGATGATTCCTGAAATCTCCCGCAGAGTTATTGGTTCAGGACGATTCTTGAAGTCCCCGAGGGAGTTATTTGTTCAAGATGATTCTTGATTTCCTCAGCTGAGTTTATTTGCCCAGAATGATTTTTGGATCCCCGAAGCAGAGTTACTTGATAGTTCTCCAGAATCCCCAGTGGAGATGTGTCATCCCCAGCATGTTTTCAACAGAGAAGTTGAAATTTCCTTGAAGACTTGATGATTGAAGTCCGGCAGCGGTGCCAAAGCCCCTGACTTACTGATGAAGTCTGACTGCGAGGTGAAAGCAGTTCTCCCAGCTGACGCAGAGTGCCTGACGGCAAAAGATTGTATATCCTTAGTGGTTCTTGATTGATTAAGGGTTCCATTTGAAGACTTATTGACGAAGTCCAACTGTGAGGTCGACCTAGTTGTCTCAGTTGATGCGGAGTGCCTGATGGCAGAAGTTTGGATATCTCTGTTTGGTTCATGATTGACCAAGGATTCTATCTCTGACTTACTGACGAAGTCCGGCTGACCCCCGAAAATTTCTTTGAATGCCCGACGGCATAATTAACTTGATTGTTAAAAAGTCTCTAATGACCTGATGAGTCCCAAGGAATCCTTCTGCCGCAGTGCCGTAGAATGCCTGACGGTAATATCAGCTATGTATCGCCGGTTACCGAGTGACCAGTGATCCCTTGATGACTTGAGGAGGAAGCGGCAGCGAAATTGAATAATCATCCTGACGGAGATTCAGATTAGTATTTCTCCAGCTAGTTGTCGTGCAACTATTATTTCAGTTTCCGAAGATTTGTCCCATCAGAGTACCGTGTACTTGTGCAGTTGGCAAATTTTCGGGTTTGTTGGTATTCAACCGTCTTCTACCTTGATTGTTTGAGAGTCGTTCGCTTCTCACCCAGTCAGGTCCAAGCCGTTTGAATAGGGGCAGCTGTTGCACCCCAAAATTTGCTCAACACTTCTTTACCTAGCTTATGTTTCATTTCATTCACATTAGCATTATCATTTGCATTTCATTGACATGTATGCAGGAGATCAAGAGGTATGATTACCAACTAAGATTTATACAAGACTATGAAGCTAGCTAAGAAGGTTATTCAGATGTTTAAGGGTTGATATCCTTGTCAGAGAAGTTAAAAGATCCTCAGAGAGAGTGGTTGAAGCCAAGTGTGTAGGTCTCCTAACTTGAGAGGTATGGGGAAGACCATCAGATGATTCTGAAGCCATGAAGTTGGACTTGAGGTCTTGAGAGAGCTCATTAGAAGGGTTAAAGATCACTTTGAAGCCTAGACAGGTCATTGTGCAAGATTAAGAAGCCTCAGCCATGAGTGGTGCAGCTAGGGTTTGACTGGGTCAACCCTAAGTCAACTGATGATTTGAAGAAGGTTGAGACCTAATACAAGAGCCATGTGATCATGGATTGATGCATTAAGATGTTCTAAGGATGATTCCAAGGTTAACTCATCATGATTGAAGGGTTTGAGAAGTTGCAAGCTAGGGTTTCTAAGGCTTGACAGTGTAAAATCCCCTAGTTTGGCCCCTATCTTCAAGGTAATTTAGCTCAAGATGTGATTGTCATCTCATCTTGCCCCCAACATGATTGTTGTAGATCATGATCTTAGCTTTAATTTTAGTGCTAGAAGTCCTTGATAGGATTTGTAGAGCTCAAGTTATGGCTTTGACAAGTTACAAGTCATCTGAGGAATGTGAATTTGGAGCTTGAAAGTTACCCAACTTGCATGAAATTTTTTCCCCAGAAGGATGATTCCTATGAACTTTTGGTCAACATTAATGTTGTTCCTTATCCTCTTAGCTTTCTATATAGTACTATAAGTCCTTGATAGGATTTGTAGAACTCAAGTTATGGCTTTGACAAGTCAAGGGTATTTTGAACATTTGGAGATTACAGGTCATTTCAATCATAAGGCCATAACTCCTATTTGCAAGCTTCAAATGGGAAAATGTTCAACATCAAACTTGTTCAAAACGATGTTTTAAGGCTAGCCAAGTGGTCATGAGAGGTTGGAAGTGCTTGTAACTCAAAATTGAAAAATTGGCTTAAAAAGGAAGAATTAAAGTTCATTAAAAGGACCAAATTTGTGATTTTTCATTCCAAAGCCAAGATAAGACATGTAATATGTCATTTTGATCAGAAATGACATTTTAAAGGCATTGGCAATATTACTTTTCTCATTTGAGGTTAAAATCATGGAGTTGCATTTGCTTGCTTAAGGCTTAAGTTACATATGCCAAACTACACACAAGTGCAAAACCAAGGTGCTAACACATTCAAACACCTTCATAATCTTATTTGAGGAGAATTTGGATGAGGTTGAAGGGCAAATGAAAGCTGTTAACAGAGCTGGTATGAGGATAGCATGAGATTGAATTTTCCATGACATGAGATATTGAACTTCTCATTAGATTGATCCAGAACTTTCTAGATCATTCAGTCATGCTCTATATAAACACATGAAGTGATCCAAGGCCAAGGTTGGTGAGAATTGAGGGAGAATAGTGAGATTGAACTTTGAAATTTCTTCTTGCAAATCCAATTCTGTTACAAGGTTTGGATCAATTTCAATCCATTCTTTGGCTCCCAATAGCTTGCTCTAGTGTTAGTGGTTGATCCCAGATTGAATTCAAGGCAAAACTGTGGAAAAATCGTGAGTTGGCATTACAAATTATTCATCTGCAACTCAGAATTGGGTTCAAGAATTCAAGGCATTTCAACTTATTTCTTTGCATACAGAACCTTCCTTGGATGCTAGTGAAGGAGTTTGGAAGTTCTTGAGGGTTGATTTGAAGATTTGAGTACTCTATTCACGCGATTTTACCAGGTATGTAATTCTCATTCCATGACTTAATTTAAGTAGAATCAATAGGATTTGTTAGGTTACAATCATTGTAGGTTAGTGTAGGAAGCTTTCTGGATCATTAATTGGAAGATTAGTGACAATTTAGGGTTTATGCAATTTTTGGTTGAGATTGCTATTCTTGGATTCTTGAGCTTTTAGAATGATTGAGTAGTATAGGAAGATTCCTTGTGAAATTTGGGACAAGATTCGTGTAGTAACCATTTGGAATGGAGGCCTGTGGAGAGAGTTAGGGTTGGATGAGGCTGACCGGAGAAGTCACCGGCGGTGACCTTCGCGCGCGCAGGTGGAGGAAGTTCAGAAATTCAAAAGGAAGAAGACAACCTCATAGCCATTGGATTAGATGTGGACCTTTGACCAGATGAGGATCTAACGGCCACGAGTGAGGGAGATTTTGTGAAGAGTCTGAGTAAAAGCCAAAACGCACCGTATAACTTAAATGTTAGTCATGGGCTTAAGTCACTAATTGATATCAGCATCCCACTTCTGGCCCAGTCTGGATAATGAACTGAGAAAATATGCTATTCACACCACGCGCTTATTAATTTCTCATTGATTTTCTTTTATTTCTTCATTTTGCATAGGTTATTGAATAATCCATAAAAAATTGAAAAATAACTCAAATGATTCCATTCTTTTTTCCATTGATTCATGATTGAATCTAGTTTTTTTTAAATAAAAATATTAATATTTCATGCATTTTTGATTTTATTTGCATTTGTTGAATTTTAATTGATATTGAAATAATCATGGTTGATGCTTTATTTTGTTGAATTTGGTTTGATCATGTGATGATGATTCTTGCCTTGATTTTTTGTGTGTAGCTAGCATAGATATGCATGTTCCCTCTAGATGTTTCTCAAATTTTTGTGATGAATGTAGGTGGTAGTTTTGGGATGAAACTTTAGGAGCTCCCTTTTTAGGGTTTATGGTTAGTACCTTATGATTTAGGTTTTATATCTAGAACTTGGTGGATGATTCAACCTCTGATTTTTGTATGGGAGATTCATGATTGAATTAGGGTCCCTTAGGAATTTTTGTAGGAATTTACAATGTATTTTACTATATTTGTTTGATTTTAGTTTAAGTGCTAACTTTAGATGATTCTAATGCACTAATTCAACTTGAATGACTTCTTTAGTTCCCTTAGATTAGGGTTTTGTCGCTCTTGATCTTGGATTATGTTGAAGACAAGTTTGGGCTACCATGGAGTGTTTGAAGAAGCTTGGATGTGAAGATCTCCCTTCTTTTGGTGTAGTGTTGATTAGGTGTTAAGATTAGGGTTTGTAGGCAGAGCTTCTAGATAGATTCTCTTCCTTCATAAACATGGAAGATGTTGATCACTTCCATTCTTCCCTATGATGTAAGGTCACCTTGTAAAGGCCTCATCCCTCCTTTGGTAGGATGTGTGGCTCTTTACAAGCTGGTAGACCTTTGAGGGTCCCTTTCTCTGATGATAGGATGCTTAGTGGTGACCTTTGGTCTTCACTCTGCTACCAACCATCCAAACTTTGCTCTTATCAAATGAATCTTTCTCCCTTGCTAGAGGATGGAGTTCCTTGTTGAAGAGGCTAGAAGTTGACACTTCTCTGTGTTTGAAGACTACCATTGAAGCTGAAGCTTGTAGATCAGGAAGAGCAAGGTGATACTTGTAAGGAAGAAAGAGCTGAGGCTTGAGGAAGAAGAAAGAATAAGTTGATACTTATGCTTGATGTATTGAAAGCTTGAAGAAGCAAGTTGATACTTGCTATTGGAGATGATAGCCTTGAAGAGTATTTGAAGACTGAGGACTGAACTGCTGTCAGAAGATTGCTTTGTTGTGAAGCTGTGGAAGTTGTTGAGCTGCTTGTCTGTCTGTTTGCTTTCTGTGCAATTGTATTGGTGTGGCTTGTTTGATTTGCTTGATGCATTAGAATAAGTTCATATTTAGACTGATGTAAACTAGGAGCATGATTGCACTAGAGGTTGAGTTGCTCCCTCTGCTTGTATTGTTACTGTATGGCTTTGCTTGCGGGTATTCGGTAGAGCTCTGCTCCCTTGCCTATGTGGTTTGTGATTTTCTTGATGGCATTTTATTTTATTCTCCTGTATGATTACAGTTATTCATATCTGGCTTGAGGTCGAGATGAGCTTGTGGAGGCTGATGCCCCCACACACATTTCCTCCCTCACTATCATTGCATGCATTTTACAGTCGTTTACTGTTTACTGTTTATGTTGATGCTTTATCTGTTTTTGTTTATCATTGACATGATCCCTTAGGAATCTCACTTCCTTTGATAAGGAAGTGATGATTAGAACTTTAGGTTGAAACCTATGCATGATAACTTCTAGGAGTTCCCTGTTTCAAACCTCCACCATAGGATGAATCCTTGGCATGACAACATTAGGACTTGATAGTCTCCCTTTAGTTGAGCCTATTTGTTCTCTCTTCTCATCTCAAAACAAATTAAAACACAGTAATAAAGGTTAACTGACGTCGTACGTTACGAGCCTTAAGCTATCTGAGAAAGGGTTGTCGGAGAGTTCTTTCCGACAGCTTGGATGTTTAGTATGGCACCCTTTGGGTGACATGCGATGCATTCACTCTCAGATCATAGTCTCTAGTGCGATATTAGTTGCAAACATTCATAAAAAACAATTCTTCCGTAAAAGACAGAAAACAAACTTCAAACCTTTTTGCCCCGTGGGCCCATAATTCAAAGGAAGCTTTTCTGAAGAAAAGAGTGTCGTTAACTCCCAGTTCTACCGCAAACGGTAACGCCTAAGTCTCCAAAGGTCGAGCTGCGTACGCCAAACTGCTGGAACTATTTGTTAACCCTACTCGATAAAACAGATGAATCTAAATTCCCGTAATCCATATTATCCCGAACTACGTAAGCTCTGATCTCTCATACCTGTTGAGAGTACGTGCACAATACTGACGTATTGGCGACCCACCTTCCCTGTAACCTGTAGTTAGGCGAACTACGTTGACTCTGATTTCTCATTCTCTGATGAGAATACGTAGGCATAAAGCGCGACGCTTTGCCGAGTCATTTTCTTTTCCTTTTAAGCCATCCTTGATAGGTAGATAGATAAAACCAACCCGTCAGATAAACACAACAAGCATGGATCCCATCGAGTACGATGGATGTGAGGGGTGCTAATACCTTCCCCTTGCGTAACCGACTCCCGAACCCAGACAATGGTTGCGATGACCTCGTCTTATACCCTTTTCGTCAGGTTTTTCCGATCGTTTCCTTTCCCGCTCTGAGGGATAAATAACGAAAGGTGGTGACTCTTCTGTTTTGCCTGCACCTTACTTTCGCGGTAGCGACAACTATGACCCAGGAGTGAACGCTTCGTATGTCACCCAAAGAGTACTACACTAACATCCAGATTACTGGAGAGAGACCCTCCACCAACCTTTTCCCAGATAGCTTAAGGCTCGTAACGCACGACTTCAATTAACCTTATTACTGTGTTTTTGAATTATTTTGAGATGAGAAAAGAGAGACACCCTAAAACTATGGTTGAAAGGGGTATCTACCTACAGTTATCATGCATGGGTCAAAACCTAATGTGTGTCATAATTCCCTCTTGCACAGAGGAAATCAGAGATCCTAGGGGAAACAGCAAAAGAAGCAAACAGTAAACAGTAAACAGTAAAATGCATGCTATGCAACAGTACCAGCGAGGCAAGGGAGAAAACAACAGGCAAGAGGAGACAAGCTCCACCTCAAACCTAGAGATAATCAGCACAAGCAAACAGACAATACAAAGAAAAACAAAAGATACAGAGGAGGCAACCCAAGTAGCAGCAACAAACTCCTACAGCAGACAGCAACAACAAGCTCTAAACAGCACAGTTGAAAAGACAGCAAAGTTGACAGCAAGACTTCATCCTCAAGCAAGCTTCTATCTTCAAGCTTCATCAAACTTCATCTTCAAGCTCTAGCAAGCACCTCCAAGCCAAGGATTAATCATCAAGATCAAGGTTGTAATGTTGAGAACCAGATGAAAACCAAAGGAAATCATCAAATACCAACATTAAAATGGAAATGTATCCTCAAAGTTCTACTCAACTATGGGCATACCACACATCCCTCCAAAGGAGAGATGGAGTTTCCCTAGGAGGAATTTACATCATTGGATGGAATAGAAGCACACAATGCATTCTATGTTTGATGAAAGAATCAAAACTAGCTCTAATGGCTCTTCCTAAAACCCTAATTTCCTAAGCTCCTAAAACAACTCCTAAAAGAAAAGGAAACTTTAACTCCAAGCTCCAATATTCAAGCCACAATAGCTACACCAAGTCCAGAAGACCTCCCAAAAAGGATTCCAAGCCAAGCAAGCTCCAAAGTCACCAACCAAGCCAAACAAGCAAAGGCACTCAAGAGAGAACAACACAAACACAAGCAACTTGCAAAATACATGAAAAATATGAAAATGCATCTAAAAATGCCAAATAAAATCTCAAAGGACCCCTAAGGTATCAGCGACCAGGGGTCAAAAGGGGAGATTAAGAATCAAAAGGGAAGTGCCCCAACAGAGGGCAAACACCAAGAGTGTCCCAAACAAAGGCAGCAATGGAGAGGGAACAAAGGTCAATTCAAATCACACGAAAACAGCACTTAAAAATTATGAAAAAAATATCCAAAGATCAATTAACATATTAATACCATGCTCAAAAAAAATCATGCAAAAATAAGAAGTTTAAACATGGAAATAAAATCAAGAAAGAACAGAACTGCAATTTAAATCAAATAAAACAACTCCAACATTTAATTTGTTTTAAAATAGAAAATGAAACGGAAAAAAAAATCCAGAAAAAACTAGACATCTTAAAGTTTTTAAAAATTATTTTTGTGTATTTTTATGATTATTAGAGCTATTTTAAATGATTTAAAATGGAACAACACCAAAACAGAAAATAAAACCAACTAAACTTAAAACAGAAAATAAATGGTGTAGACAGCAATAAAATGCAGTGCAAATGGCAGACTGGGCCTCCCAGGAGGTGCAAAAAGCAAAGCGCTAGGCCCACAAAACAAAAATAAAAAAAAAGCAAACGAAAATGAAAGAAAAAAGAAACAAAATGCACACCAGCGGGATCGAACCCGCGCGCGCCCAGTCCCCTCCCATATGCCAAACGACGCCGTTTTGGCCTTAGGACGCGTGGCGCCTCCTCGCACCCATGATGGGAAGACTCGGTCTCCTATCTCTGTCAAATCGGACGGCTACCCTCCTTCTTCTCCAACCAGAATTTCCACCGCCGGAGCAACACTCCGGTCACCCCTACCAAGCATTCCGGCCACCACAAACTGCACAACAACACACATAAAATGCAAAACTCAACCGTTTTTAGAGTTTTTTACGTCAAAAATCATCTACATCTCGCAAGGATTCCAAATATATCAACCAAAATTATTAATAATGCAACATGAGAGAAAAACGAAGCAAATAAAGTTTGGTACCAAAAACTTAAGTTCATCAAAACCTCTCCAAATTAATTCTAAACTCAACCTTATGTCATGGAGGTTATAGATCAAGCAAAAACTAAGCAAAATCATGCAATAACAGTCCATACAAAATCTCACAAGTTTGGAGCTCCAAATTTCGAACGTCATAAACATTAACAATTATCATCCAGAAATGATCTACATGCTTCAAGGAGTGCAAAGAAACAAAAATGGAAAAGAATCATCAAGTATTAAGAGAGATATGTTGAAATTCAAGTACCTAGTTGAGAACTTCCACTGAGCCTTTAATCCTTGATGAAGCTTCACAAAACTCTCCAGAATCGTTCAATGATCTTCAATAAAGCTTTCTCAACTCACAATTTGGCTTGAAACGATCTAGATCTGAGAATTCACTTTTTGAGTTTTCTTCACTTTTTCAAGTTTGTTCTTGATCAATTCTGCTCCAATTTCGAAAACTGATGATTTGTGAAGGTTAGAAATGTTATATACAATGGATATTGATCAAGAGAAAGCCCAATCCTTGACTCTAGGCCCAAAATGAATTTTCAAAATTTCACCACTTTTTGCTCCTGAGTGTACACGAAAATGGCAATGTTTTGGCTCCAAAATGGTTCAATTCAACTAATAGCAGCATGTGGAGTGTGAATGGCTGGGATTTGATCCTTGTATCTGATCCAATGGCTATTTTTGATTATGTAACTTCATGGTGAAGTAATCTAAATGACAACTCCCAAAACTTGGCCTATGCTCAAAATTCTGCCAATGCCAATGTGCTTAGAATGTGATTTCCATTCAAAAAATGTACTCACATGACATGTTTTGGTCCTCTAACTCAAAAAGTCAATTTTCCCTCCTTAATCCATTTGAAAAATTCCCTTTTTTAGGTCATTTTAAGTGAATTTTTGCTACAAGCCAAACCAATCCCAAATGATCACTTTGTTGCACTTAAAATCATGTTTTGAGCAAGTTCCATGTTGAACAAATCTCCATTTGAAGAGTGCAAGTTGGAGATTTTGACCTATGATTGAAAATGGCCTATAATCTCACTTTCCCAAAATACCCCTGACTTGTAAACCTCATAACTTGAGTTCTACAAATCGGATGGAAGACTTTTAGTACAATTTAGAAATCTAAGATCATGAGGAACAACTTTCATGTTGGCCAAAAGTTCAAGTGAAACCTCCTTCTAGGTCAAAAATAGCTTTGAAATCATATGATTTTCACAGACAAATTTCAGTGGCATCTGAGGACTCGTAACTTGTCTGAGCGATAACTTGAGTTCTATAAATCTAATGGAAGACTTCTAGTACTCAAATTAAAGGTATTGAGATGATCTACAAGTTTCATGTCGGCCAAAGATCCATTTGAAACTTTCATTTTGACTTATATGGACTTGAAGTTAGGCACTAAACAGGGAATTTTGCACTGAAACCCTAATTTAGCAACTTCCCACACTCTTGATTCTTCTTGACTTGATCTTGGAACAACACCACAAATGTCTCAACATATCATTTCATGAACTCCATGACCTAAAAGTAGGCTTTGATACTCTTCAATTGCACAGTTGACCTAGGATTGATCTAGATGAAACCCTAATTGCTTGCACCTCAACTGTGGCTCTTGCATTTGACAAAATGACTTGATTAAACTCTCCCATGGCCCTCTTGGAATCCTATGAGATCCATACACATCCTCTTCTAACATTCAACACTTCACAACCCTTTGATGGTCTTCAGTTGATCCTCAAGTTAGGAGAAGATTCACACTCAAACATCTAAACCCTTAGGCACTCAATCCACCTTCTGATGACTTTGACCAATCCCCAATCTTTAATGAGACCTCTTGCTAGGCTTCTCTTGAGAAGAATCACACTTGATCCCCTGCTATATGAATGGTACCATGATATGCAAATGATATAACTATACAAATGATAATGCAATGAAACATAAACCAGGTAAGAAAAGGTTGAGCAAATTTTGGGGTGCAACAAGCCGACCTTCAGGTACGATGCATGTTTGTTTAAGAGATGCTTGACGGTGAGGTCAGATGTTCCTCTCAACTTCGTATTGAGCCGGCCTTCGGGTTCGATGCCTGTTTGTTTAAGAGATGCATGACAGCGAGGTCTAATGTTCTTATCAACTTCGGGTTGAGCCGCCCTTCGGGTTCGATGCCTGTTTGTTTAACAGATGCTTGACGGTTAGGTCAGATGTTCTTCTCAACTTCGGGTTGAGTCGGCCTTCGGATTTGATGCCTGTTTGTTTAACAGATGCTAGACAGTGAAGTCAAATGTTCTTCTCAACTTCATGTTGAGCCGACCTATGGGTTCGATGCCTGTTTGTTTAACAGATTCCTAACAGCGAGGTCAGATGTTCCTCTCAACTTCGTGTTGAGCCGGCCTTTGGGTTCGATGCCTGTTTGTTTAACAGATGCCTGACGGCGAGGTCAGATGTTCTTCTAAACTTCTTGTTGTGTCGGCCTTCGGGTTCGATGCCTGTTTGTTTAACTAATTCCTGATGGGAAGGTCAGATGTTCCTCTCAACTTCGAGGTAAGCCGGCCTTCGGGTTCGATGCCTGTTTGTTTATTATATGTTTGACGGCGAGGTCAGATGTTCTTCTCAACTAAGGGTTAAGGCTACTTTTGGGTTTGATGCCTGTTTGTTTAACAGATGCCTGACCGCGAGGTCAGATGTTCTTCTCAACTTCGGGTTGAGCCGACCTTCAGGTTCCATAACTTTTTGTTTAACAGATGCCTGACGGCGAAGTCAGATGTTCTTTTCAACTTCGGGTTGAGCCGACCTTTGGGTTCGATGCCTGTTTGTTTAGCATATGTCTGGCGGCTAGGTCAAATGTTCTTCTCAACTTCGGGTTGAGCCGGCCTTCGGGTTCGATTCCTGTTTTTTTAACTAATGCCTCGCAGGGAGGTCGGATGTTCTTCTCAACTTCAGGTTGAGTCGGCCATCAAATTCGATGCCTGTTTGTTTAACAGATGCCTGACGGCAAGGTCAAATGTTCTTCTCAACTTCGGGTTGTGCCGACCTTCGGGCTCGATGCCTGTTTGTTTAACAGATGTCTAGCAGAGAGGTCTAATTTTCTTATCAACTTCGCGTTGAGCCGCCCTTCGGGTTCGATGCCTGTTTGTATAAAAGATGCCTAACGGTGAGGTCAGATGTTCTTCTCAACTTCGGGTTGAGCCGGCCTTCAGATTTCAGTCTTGTTTGTTTAATAGATGCTTGACAATGAAGTTAAATGTTCCTCTCAACTTCATGTTGAGCCGACATTCAGGTTCGATGCCTATTTGCTTAACAGATGCCTTACAACGAGGTCAGATGTTCCTCTCAACTTCGTGTTGGGCGGGCCTTCGGGTTCGATGCATGCTTATTTAACAGATGTCTGATGGCGAGGTCTAATCTTCTTATCAACTTCGGGTTGAGCCGGCCTTCAGATTTGATGCCTGTTTGTTTAACAAATGCTTGACGGTGAAGTCAAATGTTCCTCTCAACTTCAAGTTGAACCGACATTCAGTTCGATGCGTATTTATTTAACAGATGACCTACGGCGAGGTCAGATGTTCCTCTCAACTTCTTGTTGGGTCGGCCTTCAGGTTCGATGCCTGTATGTTTAACAGATGCCTGACAGTGGGGTCTAATGTTCTTATTAACTTCGGGTTAAGCCCCCCTTCGGGATCGATGCCTGTTGGTTTAATAGATGCATGACGGTGAGGTCAGATGTTCTTCTCAACTCTGGGTTGAGCCGACCTTCGGATTTGATGTCTGTTTGTTTAACAGATGCTTGACAGTGAAGTCAAATGTTCCTCTCAACTTCATGTTGAGCGACCTTCGGGTTCGATGCCTGTTTGTTTAACAGATGCCTGACAGCGAGGTCAGATGTTCCTCTCAACTTCGTGTTGAGCCGGCCTACGGGTTCGATGCTTGTGTGTTTAACAGATGCTTGATGGCAAGGTCAGATGTTCTTCTCAACTTCGGGTTGAGCCTACCTTCGGGTTCGATGCCTGTTTGTTTAACAGATGCCTGACAGAGAGGTCTAATGTTCTTATCAACTTCAGCTTGAGCCGCCCTTCGGGTTCGATGCTTGTTTGTTTAACAGATGCCTGACAGTGAGGTCAGATGTTCTTCTCAACTTCGAGTTGAGCCGACCTTCGGATTTGATGCCTGTTTGTTTAACAGATGCTTGACAGTGAAGTCAAATGTTCCTCTCAACTTCATGTTGAGCCTACCTTCAGGTTCGATACCTGTTTGTTTAAGAGATGCTTGACGGCGAGGTCAGATGTTCCTCTCAACTTCGTGTTGAGCCGACCTTCGAGTTAGATGCCTATTTGTTTAAGAGATGCCTGACAGCGAGGTCTAATTTTCTTATCAACTTCGGGTTGAGCCTCCCTTCGGGTTCGATGCCTGTTTGTTTAACAGATGCCTGACGGTGGGGTCAGATGTTCTTCTCAACTTCGGGTTGAGCCGGCCTCCTGGTTCGATTCCTGTTTGTTTAACTAATGCCTGGCAGGGAGGTCGGATGTTCTTCTCAACTTCAGGTTGAGTCGGCCATCAAATTCGATGCCTGTTTGTTTAACCGATGCTTGACGGCAAGGTCAAATGTTCTTCTCAACTTCGGGTTGAGCCGGCCTTCGGGTTCGATGCCTGTTTGTTTAACAGATGCCTAGAAGAGAGGTCTAATTTTCTTATCAACTTCGCGTTGAGCCGCCCTTCGGGTTCGATGCCTGTTTGTTTAACAGATGCCTAACGGTGAGGTCAGATGTTCTTCTCAACTTCGGGTTGAGTCGGCCTTCGGATTTGATTACTGTTTGTTTAACAGATGCTTAACAATGAAGTCAAATGTTCCTCTCAACTTCATGTTGAGCCGACATTCAGGTTCGATGCCTTTTTGTTTAACAGATGCCTGACGGCGAGGTCAGATGTTCCTCTCAACTTCGTGTTGAACCGGCCTTCGGGTTCGATGCCTGTTTGTTTAAAAGATACCTGATGGGAAGGTCAGATGTTCTTCTCAACTTCGTGTTGTGCTGGCCTTCGGGATCGATGCCTATTGGATTAACTAATGCCTGATGGTAAGGTCAAATGTTCCTCTCAACTTCGAGGTGAGCCGGCCTTCGGGTTCGATACCTATTTTTTTAATTGATGTTTCACGGCGAGGTCAGATGTTCTTCTCAACTAAGGGTTGAGACGACCTTTGGGTTTCATGCCTGTTTGTTTAACAGATGCCTGACGGCGAGGTCAAATGTTCTTCTCAAATTCGGGTTGACCCGACCTTCGGGTTCGATGCTTGTTTGTTTAACAGATGCCTGACGATGAGGTCAGATGTTCTTCTCAACTTCGGGTTGAGCCGGCCTTCGGATTTGATGCCCGTTTGTTTAACAGATGCTTGACAGTGAAGTCAAATGTTCCTCTCAACTTTATGTATAGCCGACCTTCAGGTTCGATGCCTGTTTGTTTAAGAGATGCTTGACGGCGAGGTCAGATGTTCCTCTCAACTTCGTGTTGAACCGGCCTTCGGGTTCGATGCCTGTTTGTTTAAGAGATCCCTGACAACAAGGTCTAATGTTCTTATCAACTTCGGGATGAGCCTCCCTTCGGGTTTGATGCGTGTTTGTTTAAAAGATGCCTGATGGTGAGGTCAGATGTTCTTCTCAACTTTGGGTTGAGCCGACCTTCGGATTTGATTCCTGTTTATTTAACAGATGCTTGAAAGTGAAGTCAAATGTTCTTCTCAACTTCATGTTGAGCCGACCTACGGGTACGATTCCAGTTTGTTTAACAGATGCCTGACGGCGAGGTCAGATGTTCCTCTCAACTTCGTGTTGAGCCGGCCTTCGGGTTCAATGCCTGTTTGGTTAACAGATGCTTGACGGCGAGGTCAGATGTTCCT
Organism: Lathyrus sativus; assembly: GCA_963859935.3. Taxonomy (NCBI): domain Eukaryota; kingdom Viridiplantae; phylum Streptophyta; class Magnoliopsida; order Fabales; family Fabaceae; genus Lathyrus; species Lathyrus sativus. The sequence continues at coordinate 266,476,723 of OZ012737.1, read as the reverse complement.
CTCAACTTCGTGTTGATCCGGCCTTCAGGTTCGATGCATGTTTGTTTAAGAGATGCCTGACAGCAAGGTCTAATGTTCTTATCAACTTCGGGTCGAGCCGCCCTTCGGGTTCGATACCTGTTTGTTTAACAGATGCCTGACGGTGAGGTCAGATGTTCTTCTAAACTTCGGGTTGAGACGACCTTCAGATTTGATGCCTGTTTGTTTAACAGATGTTTGACGGCGAGGTCAGATGTTCTTCTCAACTAAGGGTTGAGACGGCCTTCGGGTTTGACGCCTGTTTGTTTAACAGATGCCTGACGGCGAGGTCAGATTTTCTTCTCAACTTCCCATTGAGCCGGCCTTCGGGTTCCATAACGTTTTGTTTAACAGATGCCTGACGGGGAGGTCAGGTGTTCTTCTCAACTTCGGGTTGAGCCGACCTTTAAGTTCGATACCTGTTTGTTTAGCAGATGCCTGGCAGCTAGGTCAGACGTTCATCTCAACTTCGGGATGAGCCGGCCTTCGGGTTTGATTCTTGTTTGTTTAACTAATGCCTGGCAGTGAGGTCGGATGTTCTTCTCAACTTCAAGTTGAGTCGTCCATCAAATTCGATGCCAGTTTGCTTAACATATGCCTGACAGCAAGGTTAGATGTTCTTCTCAACTTCGTGTTGTACCGGCCTTCGGGTTCGATGCCTGTTTGTTTAACTAATGCCTGATGGGGAGTTCAGATGTTCCTCTCAACTTCAAGATGAGCCGGCCTTCGGGTTCGATGCCTGTTTGTTTAACAGATGTTTGACGGCGAGGTCAGATGTTCTTCTCAATTAAGGATTGAGACGGCCTTCGGGTTTGATGTCTGTTTGTTTAACAGATGCCTGACGGCGAGGTCAAATGTTCTTCTCAACTTCGGGTTGAGCCGGCCTTCGGGTTCGATGCCTGTTTCTTTAATAGATGCCTAGCAAAGAGGTCTAATGTTCTTATCAACTTCAGGTTGAGCCGCCCTTCGGGTTCGATGCATGTTTGTTTATCAGATGCCTAACAGTGAGGTCAGATGTTCTTCTCAACTTCGGGTTGAGCCGACCTTCGGATTTGATGCCTATTTGTTTAACAGTTGCTTGACAGTGAAGTCAAATGTTCCTCTCAACTTCATGTTGAGCCGACATTCAGGTTCGATGCCTGTTTGTTTAACAGATGCCTTACGGCGAGGTCATATGTTCCTCTCAACTTCGTGTTGGGCCGGCCTTTTTGTTCGATGCCTGTTTGTTGAACAGATGCCTGACGGCGAGGTCTAATGTTATTATCAACTTCGGGTTGAGCCACCCTTTGGGTTCGATGCCTGTTTGTTTACCAGATGCCTGACGGGGAGGTTAGATGTTCTTCTCAACTTCGGGTTGAGCCGGCCTTCGGATTTGGTGCCTGTTTGTTTAACAGATGCTTGACAGTGAAGTAAAATGCTCCTCTCAACTTCATGTTGTGCTGACCTTCGGGTTTGACGCCTGTTTGTTTAACAGATGCCTGATGCCAAGGTCAGATGTTCTTCTCAACTTCGCGTTGAGCCGGCCTTTGGGTTCCATAACTTTTTGTTTAACAGATGCCTGACAGCGAGGTCAGATGTTCTTCTCAACTTCGGGTTGAGCCGACCTCTAGGTTCGATTCCTGTTTGTTTTGTAGATGCCTGGCAGCTAGGTCAGATGTTCTTCTCAACTTCGGGATGAGCCGACCTTCGGGTTCGATTCTTGTTTGTTTAACTAATGCCTGGCAGGGAGGTCGGATGTTCTTCTCAACTTCAGGTTGAGTCGTCCATCAAATTCGATGTCTGTTTGTTTAACATATGCCTGACAGCGAGGTTAGATGCTCTTCCAAACTTCGGGTTGAGCCGGCCTTTGGATTTGATGCATGTTTGTTTAACAGATGCTTGACAGTGAAGTCAAATGTTCCTCTCAACTTCATGTTGAGCCGACCTTCGGGTTCGATGCCTGTTTGTTTAACAGATGCCTGACGGCGAGGTCAGATGTTCCTCTCAACTTCATGTTGTACCGACCTTCGGGTTCGATGCCTGTTTGTTTAACAGATGCCTGACAGCGAGGTCAGATGTTCTTCTCAACTTCGTGTTGTCCCGGCCTTCGGGTTCGATGCCAGTTTGTTTAACTAATGCCTGATGGGGAGGTCAGATGTTCCTCTCAACTTCAAGGTGAGCCGGCCTTCGGGTTCGATACCTGATAGGTTAACAGATGTTTGACGGCGAGGTCAGATGTTCTTCTCAACTAAGGGTTGAGACGGCCTTCGGGTTTGATGCCTGTTTATTTAACAGATGCCTGACCGTGAGGTCAGATGTTCTTCTCAACTTCGGGTTGAGCCAGTCTTCGGGTTTGATTCCTGTTTGTTTAAGTATGGCCTGACAGCAAGGTCAGATGTTCTTCTAAACTTCGGGTTGAGTCAGCCATCAAATTCGATGCCTATTCGTTTAACATATGCCTACCAGCGAGGTCAGATATTCTTCTCAACTACGTGTTGTGCCGGCCTTCAGGTTCGATACCTGATTGTTTAACTAATACCTGATGGAGAGGTCAGATGTTCCTCTCAACTTCAAATTGAGCCGGCCTTCGGGTTTGATGCCTGTTTGTTTAACAGATGTTTGACGGCGAGGTCATATGTTCTTATCAATTAAGGTTTGAGACGGCCTTCGGGTTCGATGCCTGTTTGTTTAATAAATGCCTGACGGCGAGGTCAAATGTTCTTCTGAATTTCGGGTTGAGGCGGCCTTCGTGTTCAATGCATGTTTGTTTAACAGATGCCTGACGGTGAGGTCTAATGTTCTTATCAACTTTGGGTTGAGCCGCCCTTCGGGTTTGATGCCTGTTTGTTTAAAAGATGCCTGACGTTGAGGTCAGATGTTCTCCTCAACTTTGGGTTGAGCCGGCCTTTGGGTTCCACACCTTTTTGTTTAACAGATGCTTGACGGCGAGATCAGATGTTCTTCTCAACTTCGGGTTGAGCCGACCTTTGGGTTCGATGCCTCTTTGTTTAACAGATGCTTGGCGGCTAGGTCAGATGTTCTTCTCAACTTCGGGTTGAGCTGGTCTTCGGGTTCGATTCCTGTTTGTTTAACTAAAGCCTGACAGCGAGGACAGATGTTCTTCTAAACTTCGGGTTGAGTCGGGCATCCAATTCGATGCGTGTTTGTTTAAGATATACCTGACAGCAAGGTCAGATGTTCTTCTTAACTTCATGTTGTGCCGGCCTTCAGGTTCGATGCCTGTTTGTTTAACAGATGCCTGACGGCGAGGTCAGATGTTCTTCTCAACTTCGTGTTGTTCCAGCCTTCGGGTTCGATGCCTGTTTGTTTAACTAATGCCCGATGGGGAGGTCATATGTTCCTCTCAACTTCAAGGTGAGCCGGCCTTCGGATTCGATACCTGATTGTTTAACAGATGTTTTACAGCGAGGTCAGATGTTCTTCTCAACTAAGGGTTGAGACGGCCTTCGGGTTTGATGCCTGTTTATTTAACAGATTTCTAACGGTGAGGTCAGATATTCTTCTCAACTTCGGGTTGAGCCGGCCTTCGGGTTCCACACCTTTTTGTTTAACAGATGCTTGACGGCGAGGTCAGATGTTCTTCTCAACTTTGGGTTGAGCCGGTCTTCGGGTTCGATTCCTGTTTGTTTAACTAAAGCCTGACAGCGAGGTCAGATGTTCTTCTAAACTTCGGGTTGAGTCAGCCATCAAATTCGATGCCTGTTGGTTTAACATATGCCTGACAGCAAGGTCAGATGTTCTTCTCAACTTCGTGTTGTGCCAACCTTCAGATTCGATGCCTGTTTGTTTAACTAAAGCCTGATGAGGAGGTCATATGTTCCTCTCAACTTCAACTTGAGCCGGCCTTCGGGTTCGATGCCTGTTTTTTAACAGATGTTTGACGGCGAGTTCATATGTTCTTCTCAATTAATGTTTGAGACGGACTTCGGGTTCGATGCGTGTTTGTTTAATAAATGCCTGACAGCGAGGTCAAATGTTCTTCTGAACTTCAGGTTGAGGCGGCCTTCGGGTTCGATGCCTGTTTTTTTAACAGATGCCTGACGGTGAGGTCTAATGTTCTTATCAACTTCGGGTTGAGCCGCCCTTCGGTTTCGATGCCTGTTTGTTTAACAGATGCTTGGCGTTGAGGCCAGATGTTCTTCTCAACTTCGGGTTGAGTCGGCCTTTGGATTTGATGCCTGTTTGTTTAACAGATTCTTGACTGTGAAGTCAAATGTTCCTCTCAACTTCATGTTGAGCCGACCTTCGGGTTCGATGCCTGTTTGTTTAACAGATGCCTGACGGCGAGGTCAGATGTTCCTCTCAACTTCGTGTTGAGCCGGCCTTCGGGTTCGATTCCTGTTTATTTAACAGATGCCAGACGGCGAGGTCAGATGTTCTTCTCAACTTTGTGTTGTGCCGGCCTTCGGGTTCGATGCCTGTTTGTTTAACTAATGCCTGATGGGGAGGTCAGATGTTCCTCTCAACTTCAAGGTGAGCCGGCCTTCGGGTTCGATACCTAATTGTTTAACAGATGTTTGACGACGAGGTCAAATGTTCTTCTCAACTAAGGGTTGAGACGGCCTTCGGGTTTGATACCTGTTTATTTAACAGATGCCTGACGGCGAGGTCAGATATTCTTCTCAACTTCGGGTTGAGCCGGCCTTCGGGTTCCACATCTTTTTGTTTAACAGATGCTTGACGGCGAGGTCAGATGTTCTTCTCAACTTCGCGTTGAGCCGGCCTTTGGGTTCGATGCCTCTTTGTTTAACAGATGCTTGGCGGCTAGGTCAGATGTTCTTCTCAACTTCGGGTTGAGCTGGTCTTCGGGTTCGATTCCTGTTTGTTTAACTAAATCCTGACAGCGAGGTCAGATGTTCTTCTAAACTTCGGGTTGAGTCAGCCATCAAATTCGATGCCTGTTTGTTTAACATATGTCTGACAGCAAGGTCAGATGTTCTTCTTAACTTCGTGTTATGTCGGCCTTCAGGTTCGATGCATGTTTGTTTAACTAATACCTGATAGGGAGGTCAGATGTTCCTCTCAACTTCAACTTGAGCCGGCCTTCGGGTTCGATGCCTGTTTGTTTAACAGATGTTTGACGGCGAAGTCAGATATTCTCCTCAATTAAGGTTTGAGACGGCATTCGGGTTCAATGCCTGTTTGTTTAATAGATGCCTGACGGCGAGGTCAAATGTTCTTCTGAACTTCGGGTTGAGGCGGCCTTCGGGTTCGAATCCTGTTTCTTTAACAAATGCCTGACGGCGAGGTCTAATGTTCTTATCAACTTGGGGTTGAGCCGCCCTTCGGGTTCCATGCCTGTTTGTTTAACAGATGTCTGACGTTGAGGTCAGATGTTCTTCTCAACTTCAGGTTGAGTCGGCCTTCGGATTTGATGCTTGTTTCTTTAAAAGATGCTTGACAGTGAAGTCTAATGTTCCTCTCAACTTCATGTTGAGCCGACCTTCGGGTTCGATGCCTGTTTGTTTAACAGATGCCTGACGGCGAGGTCAGATGTTCCTCTCAACTTCGTGTTGAGCCGGCCTTCAGGTTCGATGCCTGTTTGTTTAACAAATGCCTGACGGCGAGGTCAGATGTTCTTCTCAACTTCGTGTTGTTCCGGCCTTCGGGTTCGATGCCTGTTTGTTTAACTAATGCCTGATGGGGAGGTCATATGTTCCTCTCATCTTCAAGGTGAGCCGGCCTTCGGGTTCGATACCTAATTGTTTAACAGATGTTTGACGGCGAGGTCAGATGTTCTTCTCAACTAAGGGTCGAGACGGCCTTCGGGTTTGATGCCTGTTTATTTAACAGATGCCTGACGGCGAGGTCAGATATTCTTCTCAACTTCGGGTTGAGCCGGCTTTCGGGTTGCACACCTTTTTGTTTAACAGATGATTGACGGCGAGGTCAGATGTTCTTCTCAACTTCGGGTTGAGCCGGCCTTTGGGTTCGATGTCTGTTTGTTTAACAGATGTCGGGCGGCTAGGTCAGATGTTCTTCTCAACTTCGGGTTGAACCAGTCTTCGGGTTCGATTCCTATTTTTTTAAGTAAAGCCTGACAGCAAGGTCAGGTGTTCTTCTAAACTTCAGGTTGAGTCGGCCATCAAATTCGATGCCTATTTGTTTAACATATGCCTGACAGCAAGGTCAGATATTCTTCTCAACTACGTGTTGTGCCAGCCTTCAGGTTCAATGCCTGTTTGTTTAACTAATGCCTGATGGGGAGGTCCGATGTTCCTCTCAACTTCAAGTTGAGCCGGCCTTCGGGTTCGATGCCTGTTTGTTTAACAGATGTTTGACTGTGAGGTCAGATTTTCTCCTCAATTAAGGTTTGAGACGGCCTTCGGGTTCAATGCCTGTTTGTTTAATAGATGCCTGACGGCGAGGTCAAATGTTCTTCTGAACTTCGGGTTGAGGCGGCCTTCGGGTTCGAATCTTGTTTCTTTAACAGATGCCTGACGGCGAGGTCTAATGTTCTTATCAACTTGGGGTTGAGCCGCCCTTCGGGTTCCATGCCTGTTTGTTTAACAGATGCCTGACGTTGAGGTCAGATGTTCTTCTCAACTTCGGGTTGAGCCGGCATTTGGATTTGATGCATGTTTGTTTAAAAGATGCTTGACAATAAAGTCTAATGTTCCTATCAACTTCATGTTGAGCCGACCTTCGGGTTTGATGCCTGTTTGTTTAACAGATGCCTGACGGCGAGGTCAGATGTTCCTCTTAACTTCGTGTTGAGCCGGCCTTCAGGTTCGATGCCTGTTTGTTTAACAGATGCCTGACGACGAGGTCAGATGTTCTTCTCAACTTTGTGTTGTTCCGGCCTTCGGGTTCGATGCGTGTTTGTTTAACTAATGCCTGATGGGGAGGTCCGATGTTCCTCTCAACTTCAAGGTTAGCCGGCCTTCGGGTTTTATACCTGATTATTTAACAGATGTTTGACGGCGAGGTCAGATGTTCTTCTCAACTAAGCGTTGAGACGGCCTTCGTGTTTGATGCCTGTTTATTTAACAGATGCCTAACGGTGAGGTCAAATATTCTTCTCAACTTCGGGTTGAGCCGGCCTTCGGGTTCGATGCCTGTTTGTTTAACAGATGTTTGACGACGAGGTCAGATGTTCTTCTCAACAAAGGTTTGAGACGGACTGCGGGTTCAATGCCTGTTTGTTTAATAGATGCCTGACGGCCAGGTCAAATGTTCTTTTAAACTTCGGGTTGAGGTGGCCTTCGGGTTCGAATCCTGTTTCTTTAACAGATGCCTGACGGCGAGGTCTAATGTTCTTATCAACTTGGGGTTGAGCCGCCCTTCGGGTTCCATGCCTGTTTGTTTAACAGATGCTTGACGTTGAGGTCAGATGTTCTTCTCAACTTCGGGTTGAGCCAGCCTTCGGATTTGAAGCCTGTTTGTTTAAAAGATGCTTGATCGTGAAGTCAAAATGTTCCTCTCAACTTCATGTTGAGCCGACCTTCGGGTTCGATGCCTGTTTGTTTAACAGATGCCTGACGGCGAGGTCAGATGTTCCTCTCAACTTCGTGTTGAGCCGGCCTTCAGGTTTGATGCCTGTTTGTTTAACAGATGCCTGACGGCGAGGTCAGATGTTCTTCTCAAATTCGTGTTGTTCCGGCCTTCGGGTTCGCTGCGTGTTTGTTTAACTAATGCCTGATGGGGAGGTCAGATGTTCCTCTCAACTTCAAGGTTAACCGGCCTTCGGGTTCGATACCTGATTATTTAACAGATGTTTGACGGCGAGGTCAGATGTTCTTCTCAACTAAGCGTTGAGACGGCATTTGGGTTTGATGCCTGTTTATTTAACAGATGCCTAACGGTGAGGTCAAATATTCTTCTCAACTTCGGGTTGAGCCGGCCTTCGGGTTCGATGCCTGTTTGTTTAACAGATGCTTGACAGTGAAGTCAAATGTTCCTCTCAACTTCATGTTGAGCCTACCTTCAGGTTCGATACCTGTTTGTTTAAGAGATGCTTGACGGCGAGGTCAGATGTTCCTCTCAACTTCGTGTTGAGCCGACCTTCGAGTTAGATGCCTATTTGTTTAAGAGATGCCTGACAGCGAGGTCTAATTTTCTTATCAACTTCGGGTTGAGCCTCCCTTCGGGTTCGATGCCTGTTTGTTTAACAGATGCCTGACGGTGGGGTCAGATGTTCTTCTCAACTTCGGGTTGAGCCGGCCTCCTGTTTCGATTCCTGTTTGTTTAACTAATGCCTGGCAGGGAGGTCGGATGTTCTTCTCAACTTCAGGTTGAGTCGGCCATCAAATTCGATGCCTGTTTGTTTAACCGATGCTTGACGGCAAGGTCAAATGTTCTTCTCAACTTCGGGTTGAGCCGGCCTTCGGGTTCGATGCCTGTTTGTTTAACAGATGCCTAGAAGAGAGGTCTAATTTTCTTATCAACTTCGCGTTTAGCCGCCCTTCGGGTTCGATGCCTGTTTGTTTAACAGATGCCTAACGGTGAGGTCAGATGTTCTTCTCAACTTCGGGTTGAGCCGGCCTTCGGATTTGATTACTGTTTGTTTAACAGATGCTTAACAATGAAGTCAAATGTTCCTCTCAACTTCATGTTGAGCCGACATTCAGGTTCGATGCCTTTTTGTTTAACAGATGCCTGACGGCGAGGTCAGATGTTCCTCTCAACTTCGTGTTGAACCGGCCTTCGGGTTCGATGTCTGTTTGTTTAACAGATACCTGATGGGGAGGTCAGATGTTCTTCTCAACTTCGTGTTGTGCTGTCCTTCGGGATCGATGCCTATTGGATTAACTAATGCCTGATGGTAAGGTCAAATGTTCCTCTCAACTTCGAGGTGAGCCGGCCTTCGGGTTCGATACCTATTTTTTTAATTGATGTTTCACGGCGAGGTCAGATGTTCTTCTCAACTAAGGGTTGAGACGACCTTTGGGTTTCATGCCTGTTTGTTTAACAGATGCCTGACGGCGAGGTCAAATGTTCTTCTCAAATTCGGGTTGACCCGACCTTCGGGTTCGATGCTTGTTTGTTTAACAGATGCCTGACGATGAGGTCAGATGTTCTTCTCAACTTCGGGTTGAGCCGGCCTTCGGATTTGATGCCCGTTTGTTTAACAGATGCTTGACAGTGAAGTCAAATGTTCCTCTCAACTTTATGTATAGCCGACCTTCAGGTTCGATGCCTGTTTGTTTAAGAGATGCTTGACGGCGAGGTCAGATGTTCCTCTCAACTTCGTGTTGAACCGGCCTTCGGGTTCGATGCCTGTTTGTTTAAGAGATCCCTGACAACAAGGTCTAATGTTCTTATCAACTTCGGGATGAGCCTCCCTTCGGGTTTGATGCGTGTTTGTTTAACAGATGCCTGATGGTGAGGTCAGATGTTCTTCTCAACTTTGGGTTGAGCCGACCTTCGGATTTGATTCCTGTTTATTTAACAGATGCTTGAAAGTGAAGTCAAATGTTCTTCTCAACTTCATGTTGAGCCGACCTACGGGTACGATTCCAGTTTGTTTAACAGATGCCTGACGGCGAGGTCAGATGTTCCTCTCAACTTCGTGTTGAGCCGGCCTTCGGGTTCAATGCCTGTTTGGTTAACAGATGCTTGACGGCGAGGTCATATGTTCCTCTCAACTTCGTGTTGATCCGGCCTTCGGGTTCGATGCATGTTTGTTTAAGAGATGCCTGACAGCAAGGTCTAATGTTCTTATCAACTTCGGGTCGAGCCGCCCTTCGGGTTCGATACCTGTTTGTTTAACAGATGCCTGACGGTGAGGTCAGATGTTCTTCTAAACTTCGGGTTGAGACGACCTTCAGATTTGATGCCTGTTTGTTTAACAGATGTTTGACGGCGAGGTCAGATGTTCTTCTCAACTAAGGGTTGAGACGGCCTTCGGGTTTGACGCCTGTTTGTTTAACAGATGCCTGACGGCGAGGTCAGATTTTCTTCTCAACTTCCCATTGAGCCGGCCTTCGGGTTCCATAACTTTTTGTTTAACAGATGCCTGACGGGGAGGTCAGGTGTTCTTCTCAACTTCGGGTTGAGCCGACCTTTAAGTTCGATACCTGTTTGTTTAGCAGATGCCTGGCAGCTAGGTCAGACGTTCATCTCAACTTCGGGATGAGCCGGCCTTCGGGTTTGATTCTTGTTTGTTTAACTAATGCCTGGCAGTGAGGTCGGATGTTCTTCTCAACTTCAAGTTGAGTCGTCCATCAAATTCGATGCCAGTTTGCTTAACATATGCCTGACAGCAAGGTTAGATGTTCTTCTCAACTTCGTGTTGTACCGGCCTTCGGGTTCGATGCCTGTTTGTTTAACTAATGCCTGATGGGGAGTTCAGATGTTCCTCTCAACTTCAAGATGAGCCGGCCTTCGGGTTCGATGCCTGTTTGTTTAATAGATGTTTGACGGCGAGGTCAGATGTTCTTCTCAATTAAGGATTGAGACGGCCTTCGGGTTTGATGTCTGTTTGTTTAATAGATGCCTGACGGCGAGGTCAAATGTTCTTCTCAACTTCGGGTTGAGCCGGCCTTCGGGTTCGATGCCTGTTTCTTTAATAGATGCCTAGCAAAGAGGTCTAATGTTCTTATCAACTTCAGGTTGAGCCGCCCTTCGGGTTCGATGCATGTTTGTTTAACAGATGCCTAACAGTGAGGTCAGATGTTCTTCTCAACTTCGGGTTGAGCCGACCTTCGGATTTGATGCCTATTTGTTTAACAGTTGCTTGACAGTGAAGTCAAATGTTCCTCTCAACTTCATGTTGAGCCGACATTCAGGTTCGATGCCTGTTTGTTTAACAGATGCCTTACGGCGAGGTCATATGTTCCTCTCAACTTCGTGTTGGGCCGGCCTTTTTGTTCGATGCCTGTTTGTTGAACAGATGCCTGACGGCGAGGTCTAATGTTATTATCAACTTCGGGTTGAGCCACCCTTTGGGTTCGATGCCTGTTTGTTTACCAGATGCCTGACGGGGAGGTTAGATGTTCTTCTCAACTTCGGGTTGAGCCGGCCTTCGGATTTGGTGCCTGTTTGTTTAACAGATGCTTGACAGTGAAGTAAAATGCTCCTCTCAACTTCATGTTGTGCTGACCTTCGGGTTTGACGCCTGTTTGTTTAACAGATGCCTGATGCCAAGGTCAGATGTTCTTCTCAACTTCGCGTTGAGCCGGCCTTTGGGTTCCATAACTTTTTGTTTAACAGATGCCTGACAGCGAGGTCAGATGTTCTTCTCAACTTCGGGTTGAGCCGACCTCTAGGTTCGATGCCTGTTTGTTTAGTAGATGCCTGGCAGCTAGGTCAAATGTTCTTCTCAACTTCGGGATGAGCCGGCCTTCGGGTTCGATTCTTGTTTGTTTAACTAATGCCTGGCAGGGAGGTCGGATGTTCTTCTCAACTTCAGGTTGAGTCGTCCATCAAATTCGATGTCTGTTTGTTTAACATATGCCTGACAGCGAGGTTAGATGTTCTTCCAAACTTCGGGTTGAGCCGGCCTTTGGATTTGATGCATGTTTGTTTAACAGATGCTTGACAGTGAAGTCAAATGTTCCTCTCAACTTCATGTTGAGCCGACCTTCGGGTTCGATGCCTGTTTGTTTAACAGATGCCTGACGGCGAGGTCATATGTTCCTCTCAACTTCATGTTGTACCGACCTTCGGGTTCGATGCATGTTTGTTTAACAGATGCCTGACAGCGAGGTCAGATGTTCTTCTCAACTTCGTGTTGTCCCGGCCTTCGGGTTCGATGCCAGTTTGTTTAACTAATGCCTGATGGGGAGGTCAGATGTTCCTCTCAACTTCAAGGTGAGCCGTCCTTCGGGTTCGATACCTGATAGGTTAACAGATGTTTGACGGCGAGGTCAGATGTTCTTCTCAACTAAGGGTTGAGACGGCCTTCGGGTTTGATGCCTGTTTATTTAACAGATGCCTGACCGTGAGGTCAGATGTTCTTCTCAACTTCGGGTTGAGCCAGTCTTCGGGTTTGATTCCTGTTTGTTTAAGTAAGGCCTGACAGCAAGGTCAGATGTTCTTCTAAACTTCGGGTTGAGTCAGCCATCAAATTCGATGCCTCTTCGTTTAACATATGCCTGACAGCGAGGTCAGATATTCTTCTCAACTACGTGTTGTGCCGACCTTCAGGTTCGATACCTGATTGTTTAACTAATACCTGATGGGGAGGTCAGATGTTCCTCTCAACTTCAAATTGAGCCGGCCTTCGGGTTTGATGCCTGTTTGTTTAACAGATGTTTGACGGCGAGGTCATATGTTCTTATCAATTAAGGTTTGAGACGACCTTCGGGTTCGATGCCTGTTTGTTTAATAAATTCCTGACGGCGAGGTCAAATGTTCTTCTGAATTTCGGGTTGAGGCGGCCTTCGTGTTCAATGCCTGTTTGTTTAACAGATGCCTGACGGTGAGGTCTAATGTTCTTATCAACTTTGGGTTGAGCCGCCCTTCGGGTTTGATGCCTGTTTGTTTAAAAGATGCCTGACGTTGAGGTCAGATGTTCTCCTCAACTTTGGGTTGAGCCGGCCTTTGGGTTCCACACCTTTTTGTTTAACAGATGCTTGACGGCGAGATCAGATGTTCTTCTCAACTTCGGGTTGAGCCGACCTTTGGGTTCGATGCCTCTTTGTTTAACAGATGCTTGGCGGCTAGGTCAGATGTTCTTCTCAACTTCGGGTTGAGCTGGTCTTCGGGTTCGATTCTTGTTTGTTTAACTAAAGCCTGACAGCGAGGACAGATGTTCTTCTAAACTTCGGGTTGAGTCGGGCATCCAATTCGATGCGTGTTTGTTTAAGATATACCTGACAGCAAGGTCAGATGTTCTTCTTAACTTCATGTTGTGCCGGCCTTCAGGTTCGATGCCTGTTTGTTTAACAGATGCCTGACGGCGAGGTCAGATGTTCTTCTCAACTTCGTGTTGTTCCAGCCTTCGGGTTCGATGCCTGTTTGTTTAACTAATGCCCGATGGGGAGGTCATATGTTCCTCTCAACTTCAAGGTGAGCCGGCCTTCGGATTTGATACCTGATTGTTTAACAGATGTTTTACAGCGAGGTCAGATGTTCTTCTCAACTAAGGGTTGAGACGGCCTTCGGGTTTGATGCCTGTTTATTTAACAGATTTCTAACGGTGAGGTCAGATATTCTTCTCAACTTCGGGTTGAGCCGGCCTTCGGGTTCCACACCTTTTTGTTTAACAGATGCTTGACGGCGAGGTCAGATGTTCTTCTCAACTTTGGGTTGAGCCGGTCTTCGGGTTCGATTCCTGTTTGTTTAACTAAAGCCTGACAGCGAGGTCAGATGTTCTTCTAAACTTCGGGATGAGTCAGCCATCAAATTCGATGCCTGTTTGTTTAACATATGCCTGACAGCAAGGTCAGATGTTCTTCTCAACTTCGTGTTGTGCCAACCTTCAGATTCGATGCCTGTTTGTTTAACTAAAGCCTGATGAGGAGGTCATATGTTCCTCTCAACTTCAACTTGAGCCGGCCTTCGGGTTCGATGCCTGTTTTTTAACAGATGTTTGACGGCGAGTTCATATGTTCTTCTCAATTAATGTTTGAGACGGACTTCCGGTTCGATGCGTGTTTGTTTAATAAATGCCTGACAGCGAGGTCAAATGTTCTTCTGAACTTCAGGTTGAGGCGGCCTTCGGGTTCGATGCCTGTTTTTTTAACAGATGCCTGACGGTGAGGTCTAATGTTCTTATCAACTTCGGGTTGAGCCGCCCTTCGGTTTCGATGCCTGTTTGTTTAACAGATGCTTGGCGTTGAGGCCAGATGTTCTTCTCAACTTCGGGTTGAGTCGGCCTTTGGATTTGATGCCTGTTTGTTTAACAGATTCTTGACTGTGAAGTCAAATGTTCCTCTCAACTTCATGTTGAGCCGACCTTCGGGTTCGATGCCTGTTTGTTTAACAGATGCCTGACGGCGAGGTCAGATGTTCCTCTCAACTTCGTGTTGAGCCGGCCTTCGGGTTCGATTCCTGTTTATTTAACAGATGCCAGACGGCGAGGTCAGATGTTCTTCTCAACTTTGTGTTGTGCCGGCCTTCGGGTTCGATGCCTGTTTGTTTAACTAATGCCTGATGGGGAGGTCAGATGTTCCTCTCAACTTCAAGGTGAGCCGGCCTTCGGGTTCGATACCTAATTGTTTAACAGATGTTTGACGACGAGGTCAAATGTTCTTCTCAACTAAGGGTTGAGACGGCCTTCGGGTTTGATACCTGTTTATTTAACAGATGCCTGACGGCGAGGTCAGATATTCTTCTCAACTTCGGGTTGAGCCGGCCTTCGGGTTCCACATCGTTTTGTTTAACAGATGCTTGACGGCGAGGTCAGATGTTCTTCTCAACTTCGCGTTGAGCCGGCCTTTGGGTTCGATGCCTCTTTGTTTAACAGATGCTTGGCGGCTAGGTCAGATGTTCTTCTCAACTTCGGGTTGAGCTGGTCTTCGGGTTCGATTCCTGTTTGTTTAACTAAATCCTGACAGCGAGGTCAGATGTTCTTCTAAACTTCGGGTTGAGTCAGCCATCAAATTCGATGCCTGTTTGTTTAACATATGTCTGACAGCAAGGTCAGATGTTCTTCTTAACTTCGTGTTATGTCGGCCTTCAGGTTCGATGCATGTTTGTTTAACTAATACCTGATAGGGAGGTCAGATGTTCCTCTCAACTTCAACTTGAGCCGGCCTTCGGGTTCGATGCCTGTTTGTTTAACAGATGTTTGACGGCGAAGTCAGATATTCTCCTCAATTAAGGTTTGAGACGGCATTCGGGTTCAATGCCTGTTTGTTTAATAGATGCCTGACGGCGAGGTCAAATGTTCTTCTGAACTTCGGGTTGAGGCGGCCTTCGGGTTCGAATCCTGTTTCTTTAACAAATGCCTGACGGCGAGGTCTAATGTTCTTATCAACTTGGGGTTGAGCCGCCCTTCGGGTTCCATGCCTGTTTGTTTAACAGATGTCTGACGTTGAGGTCAGATGTTCTTCTCAACTTCAGGTTGAGTCGGCCTTCGGATTTGATGCTTGTTTCTTTAAAAGATGCTTGACAGTGAAGTCTAATGTTCCTCTCAACTTCATGTTGAGCCGACCTTCGGGTTCGATGCCTGTTTGTTTAACAGATGCCTGACGGCGAGGTCAGATGTTCCTCTCAACTTCGTGTTGAGCCGGCCTTCAGGTTCGATGCCTGTTTGTTTAACAAATGCCTGACGGCGAGGTCAGATGTTCTTCTCAACTTCGTGTTGTTCCGGCCTTCGGGTTCGATGCCTGTTTGTTTAACTAATGCCTGATGGGGAGGTCATATGTTCCTCTCATCTTCAAGGTGAGCCGGCCTTCGGGTTCGATACCTAATTGTTTAACAGATGTTTGACGGCGAGGTCAGATGTTCTTCTCAACTAAGGGTCGAGACGGCCTTCGGGTTTGATGCCTGTTTATTTAACAGATGCCTGACGGCGAGGTCAGATATTCTTCTCAACTTCGGGTTGAGCCGGCTTTCGGGTTGCACACCTTTTTGTTTAACAGATGATTGACGGCGAGGTCAGATGTTCTTCTCAACTTCGGGTTGAGCCGGCCTTTGGTTTCGATGTCTGTTTGTTTAACAGATGTCGGGCGGCTAGGTCAGATGTTCTTCTCAACTTCGGGTTGAACCAGTCTTCGGGTTCGATTCCTATTTTTTTAAGTAAAGCCTGACAGCAAGGTCAGGTGTTCTTCTAAACTTCAGTTTGAGTCGGCCATCAAATTCGATGCCTATTTGTTTAACATATGCCTGACAGCGAGGTCAGATATTCTTCTCAACTACGTGTTGTGCCGGCCTTCAGGTTCAATGCCTGTTTGTTTAACTAATGCCTGATGGGGAGGTCCGATGTTCCTCTCAACTTCAAGTTGAGCCGGCCTTCGGGTTCGATGCCTGTTTGTTTAACAGATGTTTGACTGTGAGGTCAGATTTTCTCCTCAATTAAGGTTTGAGACGGCCTTCGGGTTCAATGCCTGTTTGTTTAATAGATGCCTGACGGCGAGGTCAAATGTTCTTCTGAACTTCGGGTTGAGGCGGCCTTCGGGTTCGAATCTTGTTTCTTTAACAGATGCCTGACGGCGAGGTCTAATGTTCTTATCAACTTGGGGTTGAGCCTCCCTTCGGGTTCCATGCCTGTTTGTTTAACAGATGCCTGACGTTGAGGTCAGATGTTCTTCTCAACTTCGGGTTGAGCCGGCATTTGGATTTGATGCATGTTTGTTTAAAAGATGCTTGACAATAAAGTCTAATGTTCCTCTCAACTTCATGTTGAGCCGACCTTCGGGTTTGATGCCTGTTTGTTTAACAGATGCCTGACGGCGAGGTCAGATGTTCCTCTTAACTTCGTGTTGAGCCGGCCTTCAGGTTCGATGCCTGTTTGTTTAACAGATGCCTGACGGCGAGGTCAGATGTTCTTCTCAACTTTGTGTTGTTCCGATCTTCGGGTTCGATGCGTGTTTGTTTAACTAATGCCTGATGGGGAGGTCCGATGTTCCTCTCAACTTCAAGGTTAGCCGGCCTTCGGGTTCTATACCTGATTATTTAACAGATGTTTGACGGCGAGGTCAGATGTTCTTCTCAACTAAGCGTTGAGACGGCCTTCGTGTTTGATGCCTGTTTATTTAACAGATGCCTAACGGTGAGGTCAAATATTCTTCTCAACTTCGGGTTGAGCCGGCCTTCGGGTTCGATGCCTGTTTGTTTAACAGATGTTTGACGACGAGGTCAGATGTTCTTCTCAACAAAGGTTTGAGACGGACTGCGGGTTCAATGCCTGTTTGTTTAATAGATGCCTGACGGCCAGGTCAAATGTTCTTTTAAACTTCGGGTTGAGGTGGCCTTCGGGTTCGAATCCTGTTTCTTTAACAGATGCCTGACGGCGAGGTCTAATGTTCTTATCAACTTGGGGTTGAGCCGCCCTTCGGGTTCCATGCCTGTTTGTTTAACAGATGCTTAACGTTGAGGTCAGATGTTCTTCTCAACTTCGGGTTGAGCCAGCCTTCGGATTTGAAGCCTGTTTGTTTAAAAGATGCTTGATCGTGAAGTCAAAATGTTCCTCTCAACTTCATGTTGAGCCGACCTTCGGGTTCGATGCCTGTTTGTTTAACAGATGCCTGACGGCGAGGTCAGATGTTCCTCTCAACTTCGTGTTGAGCCGGCCTTCAGGTTTGATGCCTGTTTGTTTAACAGATGCCTGACGGCGAGGTCAGATGTTCTTCTCAAATTCGTGTTGTTCCGGCCTTCGGGTTCGATGCGTGTTTGTTTAACTAATGCCTGATGGGGAGGTCAGATGTTCCTCTCAACTTCAAGGTTAACCGGCCTTCGGGTTCGATACCTGATTATTTAACAGATGTTTGACGGCGAGGTCAGATGTTCTTCTCAACTAAGCGTTGAGACGGCATTCGGGTTTGATGCCTGTTTATTTAACAGATGCCTAACGGTGAGGTCAAATATTCTTCTCAACTTCGGGTTGAGCCGGCCTTCGGGTTCGATGTCTGTTTGTTTAACAGATGCTTGACGGCGAGGTCAGATGTTCTTCTCAACTTCGGGTTGAGCCGGTCTTCGGGTTCGATTCCTGTTTGTTTAACTAAAGCCTGACAGCGAGGTCAGATGTTCTTCTAAACTTCGAGTTGAGTCTGCCATCAAATTCGATGCCTGTTTGTTTAACATATGCCTGGCAGCAAGGTCAGATGTTCTTCTCAACTTCGTGTTGTGCCGGCCTTCAGGTTCGATGCCTGTTTGTTTAACTAATGCCTGATGGGGAGGTCTAATGTTCCTCTCAACTTCAACTTGACCCGACCTTCGGGTTCGATGCCTATTTTTTTAACAGATGTTTGACGGCGAGGTCATATGTTCTTCTCAATTAATGTTTGAGACGGCCTTCGGGTTCGATGCCTGTTTGTTTAATAAATGCCTGACGGCGAGGTCAAATGTTCTTCTGAACTTCGGGTTGAGGCGGCCTTCGGGTTCGATTCCTGTTTTTTTAACAGATGCCTGACAGTGAGGTCTAATGTTCTTATCAACTTCGGGTTGAGCCGCCCTTCGGGTTAGATGCCTGTTTGTTTAACAGATGCCTGACGTTTAGGACAGATGTTCTTCTCAACTTCGGGTTGAGCTGGCCTTTGGATTTGATGCCTGTTTGTTTAACAGATGCTTGACAGTGAAGTCAAATGTTCCTCTCAACTTCATGTTGAGCCGACCTTCGGGTTCGATGCCTGTTTGTTTAACAGATGCCTGACGGCGAGGTCAGATGTTCCTATCAACTTCGTTGTGAGCCGCACTTCGGGTTCGATGCGTGTTTGTTTAACAGATGCCTGACGGCGAGGTCAAATGTTCTTCTCTACTTCGTGTTATGTCGGCCTTCGGGTTCGATGCCTGTTTGTTTAATTAATTCCTGATGGGGAGGTCAGATGTTCCTCTCAACTTCAAGGTGAGTCGGCCTTCGGGTTCGATACCCAATTATTTAACAGATGTTTGACGACGAGGTCAGATGTTCTTCTCAACTAAGGGTTGACACGGCCTTCGGGTTTGATGGCTGTTTATTTAACAGACGCCTGACAGCAAGGTCAGATATTCTTCGCAACTTCGGGTTGAGCCGACCTTCGGGTTCCACACCTTTTTGTTTAACAGATGCTTGACAGAGAGGTCAGATGTTCTTCCCAAGTTCGGGTTGAGCCGACCTTTGGGTTCGATGCCTGTTTGTTTAACAGATGCCTGGAGGATAGGTCAGATGTTCTTCACAACTTCAGGTTGAGCCAGTCTTCGGGTTCGATTCTTGTTTGTTTAACTAAAGACTGATAGCAAGGTCAGATGTTCTTCTAAACTTCGGGTTGAGTCGACCATCAAATTTGATGCCTGTTTGTTTAACATATGCCTGACAGCAAGGTCAGATGTTCTTCTCAACTTCGTGTTGTGCCGACATTCAGGTTCGATGCCTGTTTGTTTAACTAATGCCTGATGGGGAGGTCAGATGTTCCTCTCAACTTTAAGTTGAGCCGGCCTTCGGGTTCGATGCCTATTTGTTTAACAGATGTTTGACGGCGAGGTCAGATGTTCTTCTCAAATAAGGTTTGAGACGACCTTCGGGTTCGATGCCTGTTTGTTTAGTAGATGCCTGACGGTGAGGTCAAATGTTCTTTTGAACTTCGGGTTGAGGCGGCCTTCGGGTTCAATGCCTATTTTTTTAACAGATGCTTGACGGAGAGGTCTAATGTCTTATCAACTTCGGGTTGAGCCGCCCTTGGGGTTCGATGCCTGTTTGTTTAACACATGCCTGACATTGAGGTCAGATGTTCTTCTCAACTTCAGGTTGAGCCGGCCTTCGGATTTGATGCTTGTTTGTTTAACAGATGCTTGATAGTGAAGTCAAATGTTCCTCCCAACTTCATGTTGAGACGACCTTCGGGTTCGATGCCTGTTTGTTTAACAGATGCCTGACGGCGACGTCAGATGCTCCTCTCAACTTCTTGTTGTACCGGCCTTCGGGTTCGATGCCTGTTTGTTTAATTAATGCCTGATGGGCAGGTCAGATGTTCCTCTCAACTTCAAGGTGAGCCGGCCTTCGGGTTCGATACCCGATTATTTATCAGATGTTTGACGGCGATGTCAGATGTTCTTCTCAACTAAGGGTTGAGACGGCCTTCGGGTTTGATGCCTGTTTATTTAAAAGATGCCTGACGGAGAGGTCAGATATTCTTCGCAACTTCGGGTTAAGCCGACCTTCGGGTTTCACACCTTTTTGTTTAACAGATGCTTGACGAAGAGGTCAGATGTTCTTCCCAAGTTCGGGTTGAGCCTGCCTTTCGGTTCGATGCCTGTTTGTTTAACAGACGCCTGGAGGCTAGGTCAGATGTTCTTCTCAACTTTAGGTTGAGCCGGTCTTCGGGTTCGATTCTTGTTTGTTTAACTAAAGACTGACAGCAAGGTCAGATGTTCTTCTAAACTTCAGGTTGAGTCGGCCATCAAATTCGATGCCTGTTTGTTTAACATATGCCTGACAGCGAGGTCAGATGTTCTTCTCAACTTCGTGTTGTGCCGGCATTCAGGTCCGATGCCTGTTTGTTTAACTAATGCCTGATGGGGAGGTCAGATGTTCCTCTCAACTTTAAGTTGAGTCGGCCTTCGGGTTCGATGCCTATTTGTTTAACAGATGTTTGACGGCGATGTCAGATGTTCTTCTCAATTAAGGTTTGAGACGACCTTCAGGTTCGATGCCTGTTTGTTTAGTAGAAGCCTGACGGCGAGGTCAAATGTTCTTCTGAACTTCGGGTTGAGGCGGCCTTCGGGTTCGATGCCTGTTTTTTTAACAGATGCTTGACGGCGAGGTCTAATGTCTTATCAACTTCGGGTTGAGCCGCCCTTGGGTTTCGATGCCTGTTTGTTTAACACATGCCTGACATTGAGGTCAGATGTTCTTCTCAACTTCAGGTTGAGCCGGCCTTCGGATTTGATGCTTGTTTGTTTAACAGATGCTTGATAGTGAAGTCAAATGTTCCTCTCAACTTCATGTTGAGCCGACCTTCGGGTTCGATGCCTGTTTGTTTAACAGATGCCTGACGGCGACGTCAGATGCTCCTCTCAATTTCTTGTTGTACCGGCCTTCGGGTTCGATGCCTGTTTGTTTAATTAATTCCTGATGGGCAGATCAGATGTTTCTCTCAACTTCAAGGTGAGCCGGCCTTCGGGTTCGATACCCGATTATTTAACAGATGTTTGACGGCGAGGTCATATGTTCTTCTCAACTAAGGGTTGAGACGGCCTTCGGGTTTGATGCCTGTTTATTTAACAAATGCCTGAAGGCGAGGTCAAATATTCCTCGCAACTTCGGGTTGAGCCGACCTTCGGGTTCCACACCTTTTTGTTTAACAGATGCTTGACGGAGAGGTCAGATGTTCTTCCCAAGTTCGGGTTGAGCCTGCCTTTGGGTTCGATGCCTGTTTGTTTAACAGATGCCTGGAGGCTAGGTCAGATGTTCTTCTCAACCTCGGGTTGAGCCGGTCTTCGGGTTCGATTCTTGTTTGTTTAACTAAAGACTGACAGCAAGGTCAGATGTTCTTCTAAACTTCAGGTTGAGTCGGCCGTCAAGTTCGATGCCTGTTTGTTTAACATATGCCTGACAGCGAGGTCAGATGTTCTTCTCAACTTCGTGTTGTGCCGGCATTCAGGTCCGATGCCTGTTTGTTTAACTAATGCGTGATGGGGAGGTCAGATGTTCCTCTCAACTTTAAGTTGAGTCGGCCTTCGGGTTCGATGCCTATTTGTTTAACAGATGTTTGACAGCGAGGTCAGATGTTCTTCTCAATTAAGGTTTGAGACGACCTTCGGGTTCGATGCCTGTTTGTTTAGTAGATGCCTGACGGCGAGGTCAAATGTTCTTCTGAACTTCGGGTTGAGGCGGCCTTCGGGTTCGATGCCTGTTTTTTTAACAGATGCCTGACGGCGAGGTCTAATGTTCTTATCAACTTCGGGTTGAGCCGCCCTTCGGGTTCGATGCCTGTTTGTTTAACAGATGCCAGACGTTAAGGTCAGATGTTCTTCTCAACTTCAGGTTGAGCCGGCCTTCAGATTTGATGCTTGTTTGTTTAACAGATGCTTGATAGTGAAGTCAAATGTTCCTCTCAACTTCATGTTGAGCCGACCTTCGGGTTCGATGCCTGTTTGTTTCACAGATGCCTGACGGCGACGTCAGATGCTCCTCTCAACTTCGTGTTGTGCCGACCTTCAGGTTCGATGCCTGTTTGTTTAACAAATGCGTGACAGCGAGGTCAGATGTTCTTCTCAACTTCGTATTGCGCCGACCTTCGGTTTCGATACCTGTTTGTTTAACTAATGCTTGATGGGGAGGTCAGATGTTCCTCTCAACTTCAAGGTGAGCCAGCCTTCGGGTTAGATACCTGATTGTTTAACAGATGTTTGACGGCGAAGTCAGATGTTCTTCTCAACTAAGGGTTGAGACGGCGTTCGTGCCTGTTTATTTAACAGATGCCTGACGGCGAGGTCAGATATTCTTCTCAACTTCGGGTTGAGCCGGCCTTCGGGTTCCACACCTTTTTGTTTAACAGATGCTTGATAGTGAGGTCAGATGTTCTTCTCATCTTCGGGTTGAGCCGGCCTTTGAGTTCGATGCATGTTTATTTAACAGATGCCCGGCGGCTAGGTCAGATGTTCTTCTCAACTTCGGGTTGAGCCGGTCTTCGGGTTTGATTCCTGTTTGTTTAACTAAAGCCTGACAGTGAGGTCAGATGTTCTTCTAAATTTCTCGTTGAGTTGGCCATCAAATTCTATGCCTGTTTGTTTAACATATGCCTGACAGCGATGTCAGATGTTCTTCTCAACTTCGTGTTGTGCCGGCCTTCAGGTTCGTTGCCTGTTTGTTTAACTAATGCCTGCTTGGGAGGTCAGATGTTCCTCTCAACTTCAAGTTGAGTCGGCCTTCGGGATCGATGCCTGTTTGTTTAACAGATGTTTGACGGTGAGGTCAGATGTTCTTCTCAATTAAGGTTTGAGACGGCCTTCGGGTTCGATGCCTGTTTGTTTACTAGATGCCTAACAGCGAGGTCAAATGTTCTTCTGAACTTCGGGTTGAGGCGGCCTTCGGGTTGGATGCCTATTTTTTTAACAGATGCCTGACGGCGAGGTCAAATGTTCTTATCAACTTCGGGTTGAGCCGCCCTTCGGGTTTGATGCCTGTTTGTTTAACAGATGCTTGACATTGAGGTCAGATGTTCTTCTCAACTTCGGGTTGAGCCGGCATTCGGATTTGATTCCTGTTTGTTTAACAGATGCTTGACAGTGAAGTCAAATGTTCCTCTCAACTTCATGTTGAGCCGGCCTTCGGGTTCGATGCCTGTTTGTTTAACAGATGCTTGACGGAAAGGTCAGATGTTCTTCTCAACTTCGTGTTGTACCGGCCTTCAGGTTCAATGCCTGTTTGTTTAACTAATTCCTGATGGGGAGGTCAGATGTTCCTCTCAACTTCAAGGTGAGCCGGCTTTCGGGTTAGATACCTGATTTTTTAACAGATGTTTGGCGGCGAGGTCAGATGTTCTTCTCAACTAAGGGTTGAGACGGTCTTCGTGCCTGTTTTTTAACAGATGCCTGACAGCAAGGTCAGATATTCTTCTCAACTTTAGGTTGAGTTGCCCATCAAATTCGATGCCTGTTTGTTTAACATAAGCCTGAGAGTGAGGTCAGATGTTCTTCTCAACTTCGTGTTGTGCCGGCCTGCAGGTTCGATGCCTGTTTCTTTAACTAATGCCTGATGGGGAGGTCAGATGTTCCTCTAAACTTCAAGTTGAGCCGGCCTTCGGGTTCGATGCCTGTTTGTTTAACATATGTTTGAAGGCGAGGTCAGATCTTCTTCTCAATTAAGCTTGGAGACGGCCTTCGGGTTCGATGCCTGTTTGTTTAATAGATGCCTGACGGCGAGGTCAAATGTTCTTCTGAACTTTGGGTTGAGGCGACCTTCGGGTTCGATGCCTGTTTTTATAAGAGATGTCAGACGGCGAGGTCTAATGTTCTTATCAATTTCGGGTTGAGCAGCCCTTCGGGTTCGATGCCTGTTTGTTTAACAGATGCCTGACATTGAGGTCAGATGTTTTTCTCAACTTCGGGTTGAGCCGGCCTTCGGATTTGATGCCTGTTTGTTTAATAGATGCTTGACAATGAAGTAAAATGTTCCTCTCAACTTCATGTTGCGCCGACCTTCGAGTTCGATGCCTGTTTGTTTAACAGATGCCTGACGGTGAGGTCAGATGTTCCTCTCAACTTCAAGTTGAGTCGGCCTTCGGGTTCGATGCCTGTTTGTTTAACAGATGTTTGACGGTGAGGTCAGATCTTCTTCTCAATTAAGGTTTGAGACGGCCTTCGGGTTCGATGCCTGTTGGTTTACTAGATGCCTAACGGCGAGGTCAAATGTTCTTCTGAACTTCGGGTTGAGGCGGCCTTCGGGTTCGATACCTGATTATTTAACAGATGTTTGACGGCGAGGTCAGATGTTCTTCTCAACTAAGCGTTGAGACGGCATTCGGGTTTGATGCCTGTTTATTTAACAGATGCCTAACGGTGAGGTCAAATATTCTTCTCAACTTCGGGTTGAGCCGGCCTTCGGGTTCGATGTCTGTTTGTTTAACAGATGCTTGACGGCGAGGTCAGATGTTCTTCTCAACTTCGGGTTGAGCCGGTCTTCGGGTTCGATTCTTGTTTGTTTAACTAAAGCCTGACAGCGAGGTCAGATGTTCTTCTAAACTTCGGGTTGAGTCTGCCATCAAATTCGATGCCTGTTTGTTTAACATATGCCTGGCAGCAAGGTCAGATGTTCTTCTCAACTTCGTGTTGTGCCGGCCTTCAGGTTCGATGCCTGTTTGTTTAACTAATGCCTGATGGGGAGGTCTAATGTTCCTCTCAACTTCAACTTGACCCGACCTTCGGGTTCGATGCCTATTTTTTTAACAGATGTTTGACGGCGAGGTCATATGTTCTTCTCAATTAATGTTTGAGACGGCCTTCGGGTTCGATGCCTGTTTGTTTAATAAATGCCTGACGGCGAGGTCAAATGTTCTTCTGAACTTCGGGTTGAGGCGGCCTTCGGGTTCGATTCCTGTTTTTTTAACAGATGCCTGACAGTGAGGTCTAATGTTCTTATCAACTTCGGGTTGAGCCGCCCTTCGGGTTCAATGCCTGTTTGTTTAACAGATGCCTGACGTTTAGGCCAGATGTTCTTCTCAACTTCGGGTTGAGATGGCCTTTGGATTTGATGCCTGTTTGTTTAACAGATGCTTGACAGTGAAGTCAAATGTTCCTCTCAACTTCATGTTGAGCCGACCTTCGGGTTCGATGCCTGTTTGTTTAACAGATGCCTGACGGCGAGGTCAGATGTTCCTATCAACTTCGTGTTGAGCCGGCCTTCGGGTTCGATGCGTGTTTGTTTAACAGATGCCTGACGGCGAGGTCAAATGTTCTTCTCTACTTCGTGTTATGTCGGCCTTCGGGTTCGATGCCTGTTTGTTTAATTAATGCCTGATGGGGAGGTCAGATGTTCCTCTCAACTTCAAGGTGAGCCGGCCTTCAGGTTCGATACCCGATTATTTAACAGATGTTTGACGACGAGGTCAGATGTTCTTCTCAACTAAGGGTTGACACGGCCTTCGGGTTTGATAGATGTTTATTTAACAGACGCCTGACAGCAAGGTCAGATATTCTTCGCAACTTCGGGTTGAGCCGACCTTCGGGTTCCACACCTTTTTGTTTAACAGATGCTTGACAGAGAGGTCAGATGTTCTTCCCAAGTTCGGGTTGAGCCGACCTTTGGGTTCGATGCCTGTTTGTTTAACAGATGCCTGGAGGCTAGGTCAGATGTTCTTCACAACTTCAGGTTGAGCCAGTCTTCGGGTTCGATTCTTGTTTGTTTAACTAAAGACTGACAGCAAGGTCAGATGTTCTTCTAAACTTCGGGTTGAGTCGGCCATCAAATTTGATGCCTGTTTGTTTAACATATGCCTGACAGCAAGGTCAGATGTTCTTCTCAACTTCGTGTTGTGCCGACATTCAGGTTCGATGCCTGTTTGTTTAACTAATGCCTGATGGGGAGGTCAGATGTTCCTCTCAACTTTAAGTTGAGCCGGCCTTCGGGTTCGATGCCTATTTGTTTAACAGATGTTTGACGGCGAGGTCAGATGTTCTTCTCAAATAAGGTTTGAGACGACCTTCGGGTTCGATGCCTGTTTGTTTAGTAGATGCCTGACAGTGAGGTCAAATGTTCTTTTGAACTTCGGGTTGAGGCGGCCTTCGGGTTCGATGCCTGTTTTTTTAACAAATGCTTGACGGCGAGGTCTAATGTCTTATCAACTTCGGGTTGAGCCGCCCTTGGGGTTCGATGCCTGTTTGTTTAACACATGCCTGACATTGAGGTCAGATGTTCTTCTCAACTTCAGGTTGAGCCGGCCTTCGGATTTGATGCTTGTTTGTTTAACAGATGCTTGATAGTGAAGTCAAATGTTCCTCCCAACTTCATGTTGAGACGACCTTCGGGTTCGATGCCTGTTTGTTTAACAGATGCCTGACGGCGACGTCAGATGCTCCTCTCAACTTCTTGTTGTACCGGCCTTCGGGTTCGATGCCTGTTTGTTTAATTAATGCCTGATGGGCAGGTCAGATGTTCCTCTCAACTTCAAGGTGAGCCGGCCTTCGGGTTCGATACCCGATTATTTAACAGATGTTTGACGGCGATGTCAGATGTTCTTCTCAACTAAGGGTTGAGACGGCCTTCGGGTTTGATGCCTGTTTATTTAAAAGATGCCTGACGGCGAGGTCAGATATTCTTCGCAACTTCGGGTTAAGCCGACCTTCGGGTTTCACACCTTTTTGTTTAACAGATGCTTGACGAAGAGGTCAGATGTCTTCCCAAGTTCGGGTTGAGCCTGCCTTTGGGTTCGATGCCTGTTTGTTTAACAGACGCCTGGAGGCTAGGTCAGATGTTCTTCTCAACTTTAGGTTGAGCCGGTCTTCGGGTTCGATTCTTGTTTGTTTAACTAAAGACTGACAGCAAGGTCAGATGTTCTTCTAAACTTCAGGTTGAGTCGGCCATCAAATTCGATGCCTGTTTGTTTAACATATGCCTGACATCGAGGTCAGATGTTCTTCTCAACTTCGTGTTGTGCCGGCATTCAGGTCCGATGCCTGTTTGTTTAACTAATGCCTGATGGGGAGGTCAGATGTTCCTCTCAACTTTAAGTTGAGTCGGCCTTCGGGTTCGATGCCTATTTGTTTAACAGATGTTTGATGGCGAGGTCAAATGTTCTTCTCAATTAAGGTTTGAGACGACCTTCAGATTCGATGCCTGTTTGTTTAGTAGATGCCTGACGGCGAGGTCAAATGTTCTTCTGAACTTCGGGTTGAGGCGGCCTTCGGGTTCGATGCCTGTTTTTTTAACAGATGCTTGACGGCGAGGTCTAATGTCTTATCAACTTCGGGTTGAGCCGCCCTTGGGGTTCGATGCCTGTTTGTTTAACACATGCCTGACATTGAGGTCAGATGTTCTTCTCAACTTCAGGTTGAGCCGGCCTTCGGATTTGATGCTTGTTTGTTTAACAGATGCTTGATAGTGAAGTCAAATGTTCCTCTCAACTTCATGTTGAGCCGACCTTCGGGTTCGATGCCTGTTTGTTTAACAGATGCCTGACGGCGACGTCAGATGCTCCTCTCAATTTCTTGTTGTACCGGCCTTCAGGTTCGATGCCTGTTTGTTTAATTAATGCCTGATGGGCAGATCAGATGTTTCTCTCAACTTCAAGGTGAGCCGGCCTTCGGGATCGATACCCGATTATTTAACAGATGTTTGACGGCGAGGTCATATGTTCTTCTCAACTAAGGGTTGAGACGGCCTTCGGGTTTGATGCCTGTTTATTTAACAGATGCCTGAAGGCGAGGTCAGATATTCCTCGCAACTTCGGGTTGAGCCGACCTTCAGGTTCTATACCTTTTTGTTTAACAGATGCTTGACGGAGAGGTCAGATGTTCTTCCCAAGTTCGGGTTGAGCCTGCCTTTGGGTTCGATGCCTGTTTTTTTAACAGATGCCTGGAGGCTAGGTCAGATGTTCTTCTCAACCTCGGGTTGAGCCGGTCTTCGGGTTCGATTCTTGTTTGTTTAACTAAAGACTGACAACAAGGTCAGATGTTCTTCTAAACTTCAGGTTGAGTCGGCCATCAAGTTCGATGCCTGTTTGTTTAACATATGCCTGACAGCGAGGTCAGATGTTCTTCTCAACTTCGTGTTGTGCCGGCATTCAGGTCCGATGCCTGTTTGTTTAACTAATGCGTGATGGGGAGGTCAGATGTTCCTCTCAACTTTAAGTTGAGTCGGCCTTCGGGTTCGATGCCTATTTGTTTAACAG
Source organism: Lathyrus sativus (assembly GCA_963859935.3). Taxonomy (NCBI): domain Eukaryota; kingdom Viridiplantae; phylum Streptophyta; class Magnoliopsida; order Fabales; family Fabaceae; genus Lathyrus; species Lathyrus sativus. The sequence continues at coordinate 266,448,851 of OZ012737.1, read as the reverse complement.
ATGTTTGACAGCGAGGTCAGATGTTCTTCTCAATTAAGGTTTGAGACGACCTTCGGGTTCGATGCCTGTTTGTTTAGTAGATGCCTGACGGCGAGGTCAAATGTTCTTCTGAACTTCGGGTTGAGGCGGCCTTCGGGTTCGATGCCTGTTTTTTTAACAGATGCCTGATGGCGAGGTCTAATGTTCTTATCAACTTCGGGTTGAGCCGCCCTTCGGGTTTGATGCCTGTTTGTTTAACAGATGCTTGACATTGAGGTCAGATGTTCTTCTCAACTTCGGGTTGAGCCGGCATTCGGATTTGATTCCTGTTTGTTTAACAGATGCTTGACAGTGAAGTCAAATGTTCCTCTCAACTTCATGTTGAGCCGGCCTTCGGGTTCGATGCCTGTTTGTTTAACAGATGCTTGACGGAAAGGTCAGATGTTCTTCTCAACTTCGTGTTGTACCGGCCTTCAGGTTCAATGCCTGTTTGTTTAACTAATGCCTGATGGGGAGGTCAGATGTTCCTCTCAACTTCAAGGTGAGCCGGCTTTCGGGTTAGATACCTGATTTTTTAACAGATGTTTGGCGGCGAGGTCAGATGTTCTTCTCAACTAAGGGTTGAGACGGTCTTCGTGCCTGTTTTTTAACAGATGCCTGATAGCAAGGTCAGATATTCTTCTCAACTTTAGGTTGAGTTGCCCATCAAATTCGATGCCTGTTTGTTTAACATAAGCCTGAGAGTGAGGTCAGATGTTCTTCTCAACTTCGTGTTGTGCCGGCCTGCAGGTTCGATGCCTGTTTGTTTAACTAATGCCTGATGGGGAGGTCAGATGTTCCTCTAAACTTCAAGTTGAGCTGGCCTTCGGGTTCGATGCCTGTTTGTTTAACATATGTTTGAAGGCGAGGTCAGATGTTCTTCTCAATTAAGCTTGGAGACGGCCTTCGGGTTCGATGCTGTTTGTTTAATAGATGCCTGACGGCGAGGTCAAATGTTCTTCTGAACTTTGGGTTGAGGCGACCTTCGGGTTCGATGCCTGTTTTTTTAAGAGATGTCTGACGGCGAGGTCTAATGTTCTTATCAATTTCGGGTTGAGCAGCCCTTCGGGTTTGATGCCTGTTTGTTTAACAGATGCCTGACATTGAGGTCAGATGTTTTTCTCAACTTCGGGTTGAGCCGGCCTTCGGATTTGATGCCTGTTTGTTTAACAGATGCTTGACAATGAAGTAAAATGTTCCTCTCAACTTCATGTTGAGCCGACCTTCGAGTTCGATGCCTGTTTGTTTAACAGATGCCTGACGGTGAGGTCAGATGTTCCTCTCAACTTCAAGTTGAGTTGGCCTTCGGGTTCGATGCCTGTTTGTTTAACAGATGTTTGACGGTGAGGTCAGATCTTCTTCTCAATTAAGGTTTGAGACGGCCTTCGGGTTCGATGCCTGTTTGTTTACTAGATGCCTAACGGCGAGGTCAAATGTTCTTCTGAACTTCGGGTTGAGGCGGCCTTCGGGTTGGATGCCTATTTTTCTAACAGATGCCTGACGGCGAGGTCAAATGTTCTTATCAACTTCGGGTTGAGCCGCCCTTCGGGTTTGATGCCTGTTTGTTTAACAGATGCTTGACGTTGAGGTCAGATGTTCTTCTCAACTTCGGGTTGAGCCGGCATTCGGATTTGATGCCTGTTTGTTTAACAGATGCTTGACAGTGAAGTCAAATGTTCCTCTCAACTTCATGTTGAGTCGGCCTTCGGGTTCGATACATGCTTGTTTAACAGATGCTTGACGGCAAGGTCAGATGTACTTCTCAACTTCGTGTTGTACCGGCCTTCAGGTTCGATGCCTGTTTGTTTAACTAATGCTTGATGGGGAGGTCAGATGTTCCTCTCAACTTCAAGGTGAGCCGGCTTTTGGGTTAGATACCTAATTTTTTAACAGATGTTTGACGGCGAGGTCAGATGTTCTTCTCAACTAAGCATTGAGACGGCCTTCGTGCCTGTTTTTTAACAGATGCCTGACGGCGAGGTCAGATATTCTTCTCAACTTCAGGTTGAGTTCGCCATCAAATTCGATGCCTGTTTGTTTAACATAAGCCTGAGAGTGAGGTCAGATGTTCTTCTCAACTTCGTGTTGTGCCGGCCTGCAGGTTTGATGCCTGTTTGTTTAACTAATGCCTGATGGGGAGGTCAGATGTTCCTCTCAACTTCAAGTTGAGCCGGCCTTCGGGTTCGATGCCTGTTTGTTTAACAGATGTTTGACGGCAAGGTCAAATGTTCTTCTCAATTAAGCTTGGAGACGGCCTTCGGGTTCGATGCCTGTTTGTTTAATAGATGCCTGACGGCGAGGTCAAATGTTCTTCTGAACTTCGGGTTGAGGCGGCCTTCGGGTTCGATGCCTGTTTTTTTAACAGATGCCTGACGGCGAGGTCTAATGTTCTTATCAACTTCGGGTTGAGCCGCCCTTCGGGTTTGATGCCTGTTTGTTTAACAGATGCTTGACATTGAGGTCAGATGTTCTTCTCAACTTCGGGTTGAGCCGGCATTCGGATTTGATTCCTGTTTGTTTAATAGATGCTTGACAGTGAAGTCAAATGTTCCTCTCAACTTCATGTTGAGCCGGCCTTCGGGTTCGATGCCTGTTTGTTTAACAGATGCTTGACGGAAAGGTCAGATGTTCTTCTCAACTTCGTGTTGTACCGGCCTTCAGGTTCAATGCCTGTTTGTTTAACTAATGCCTGATGGGGAGGTCAGATGTTCCTCTCAACTTCAAGGTGAGCCGGCTTTCGGGTTAGATACCTGATTTTTTAACAGATGTTTGGCGGCGAGGTCAGATGTTCTTCTCAACTAAGGGTTGAGACGGTCTTCGTGCCTGTTTTTTAACAGATGCCTGACAGCAAGGTCAGATATTCTTCTCAACTTTAGGTTGAGTTGCCCATCAAATTCGATGCCTGTTTGTTTAACATAAGCCTGAGAGTGAGGTCAAATGTTCTTCTCAACTTCGTGTTGTGCCGGCCTGCAGGTTCGATGCCTGTTTGTTTAACTAATGGCTGATGGGGAGGTCAGATGTTCCTCTAAACTTCAAGTTGAGCTGGCCTTCGGGTTCGATGCCTGTTTGTTTAACATATGTTTGAAGGCGAGGTCAGATGTTCTTCTCAATTAAGCTTGGAGACGACCTTCGGGTTCGATGCCTGTTTGTTTAATAGATGCCTGACGGCGAGGTCAAATGTTCTTCTGAACTTTGGGTTGAGGCGACCTTCGGGTTCGATGCCTGTTTTTTTAAGAGATGTCTGACGGCGAGGTCTAATGTTCTTATCAATTTCGGGTTGAGCAGCCCTTCGGGTTCGATGCCTGTTTGTTTAACAGATGCCTGACATGGAGGTCAGATGTTTTTCTCAACTTCGGGTTGAGCCGGCCTTCGGATTTGATGCCTGTTTGTTTAACAGATGCTTGACAATGAAGTAAAATGTTCCTCTCAACTTCATGTTGAGCCGACCTTCGAGTTCGATGCCTGTTTGTTTAACAGATGCCTGACGGTGAGGTCAGATGTTCCTCTCAACTTCAAGTTGAGTCGGCCTTCGGGTTCGATGCCTGTTTGTTTAACAGATGTTTGACGGTGAGGTCAGATCTTCTTCTCAATTAAGGTTTGAGACGGCCTTCGGGTTCGATGCCTGTTTGTTTACTAGATGCCTAACGGCGAGGTCAAATGTTCTTCTGAACTTCGGGTTGAGGCGGCCTTCGGGTTGGATGCCTATTTTTTTAACAGATGCCTGACGGCGAGGTCAAATGTTCTTATCAACTTCGGGTTGAGCCGCCCTTCGGGTTTGATGCCTGTTTGTTTAACAGATGCTTGACGTTGAGGTCAGATGTTCTTCTCAACTTCGGGTTGAGCCGGCATTCGGATTTGATGCCTGTTTGTTTAACAGATGCTTGACAGTGAAGTCAAATGTTCCTCTCAACTTCATGTTGAGTCGGCCTTCGGGTTCGATCCATGCTTGTTTAACAGATGCTTGACGGCAAGGTCAGATGTACTTCTCAACTTCGTGTTGTACCGGCCTTCAGGTTCGATGCCTGTTTGTTTAACTAATGCTTGATGGGGAGGTCAGATGTTCCTCTCAACTTCAAGGTGAGCCGGCTTTTGGGTTAGATACCTAATTTTTTAACAGATGTTTGACGGCGAGGTCAGATGTTCTTCTCAACTAAGCGTTGAGACGGCCTTCGTGCCTGTTTTTTAACAGATGCCTGACGGCGAGGTCAGATATTCTTCTCAACTTCAGGTTGAGTTCGCCATCAAATTCGATGCCTGTTTGTTTAACATAAGCCTGAGAGTGAGGTCAGATGTTCTTCTCAACTTCGTGTTGTGCCGGCCTGCAGGTTTGATGCCTGTTTGTTTAACTAATGCCTGATGGGGAGGTCAGATGTTCCTCTCAACTTCAAGTTGAGCCGGCCTTCGGGTTCGATGCCTGTTTGTTTAACAGATGTTTGACGGCAAGGTCAAATGTTCTTCTCAATTATGCTTGGAGACGGCCTTCGGGTTCGATGCCTGTTTGTTTAATAGATGCCTGACGGCGAGGTCAAATGTTCTTCTGAACTTCGGGTTGAGGCGGCCTTCGGGTTTGATGCCTGTTTTTTTAAGAGATGCCTGACGGCAAGGTCTAATGTTCTTATCAACTTCTGGTTGAGCAGCCCTTCGGGTTCGATGCCTGTTTGTTTAACAGATGCTTGACGTAGATGTCAGATGTTCTTCTCAACTTCGGGTTGAGCCGGCCTTCGGATGTGATGCCTGTTTGTTTAACAGATGCTTGACAGTGAAGTCAAATGTTCCTCTCAACTTCATGTTGAGCCGACCTTCGGGTTTGATGCCTGTTTGTTTAACAGATGCCTGACGGTGAGGTAAGATGTTCCTCTCAACTTCGTGTTGAGCCGGCCTTCGGGTTCGATGCTGTTTGTTTAACAGATGCTTGACGGCGAGGTCAGGTGTTCTTCTCAGCTTCGTGTTATGCCGGCCTTCGGGTTTGATGCCTTTTTGTTTAACTAATGCCTGATGGGGAGGTCAGATGTTCCTCTCAACTTGAAGGTGAGCCGCCCTTCGGGTTCGATACCTGATTGTTTAATAGATGTTTGACAGAGAGGTCAGATGTTCTTCTCAACTTAGGGTTGAGACGGCCTTCGTGCCTGATTATTTAACAGATGCCTGACGGCGAGGTCAGATATTCTTCTCAACTTCGGGTTGAGCCGGCATTCGGGTTCCACACCTTTTTGTTTAACAGATGCTTGACGGCGAGGTCAGATGTTCTTCTCAACTTCGGGTTGAGCCGACCTTTGGGTTCAATGCCTGTTTGTTTAACAGATGCCTGGCGGCTAGTTCAGATGCTCCTCTTAACTTCATGTTGAGCCGACCTTCAGGTTCGATGCCTGTTTGTTTAACAGATGCCTGACGGCGACGTCAGATGCTCCTCTCAACTTCTTGTTGTGTCGTCCTTCGGGTTCGATGCCTGTTTGTTTAATTAATGCCTGATGGGCAGGTCAGATGTTCCTCTCAACTTCAAGGTGAGCTGGCCTTCGGGTTCGATACCCGATTATTTAACAGATGTTTGACAGCGAGGTCAGATGTTCTTCTCAACTAAGGGTTGAGACGGCCTTCGGGTTTGATGCCTGTTTATTTAACAGATGCCTGATGGTGAGGTCTGATATTCTTCGCAACTTCAGGTTGAGCCAACCTTCGGGTTCCACACCTTTTTGTTTAACAGATGCTTGACGGAGAGGTCAGATGTTTTTCCCAAGTTCGGGTTGAGCCTGCCTTTGGGTTCGATGCCTGTTTGTTTAACAGATGCCTGGAGGCTAAGTCAGATGTTCTTCTCAACTTCGGGTTGAGCCGATCTTCGGGTTCGATTCTTGTTTGTTTAACTAAAGACTGACAGCAAGGTCAGATGTTCTTCTAAACTTCAGGTTGAGTCGGCCATCAAATTCGATGCCTATTTGTTTAACATATGCCTGACAGCGAGGTCAGATGTTCTTCTCAACTTCGTGTTGTGCCGGCATTCAGGTCCGATGCCTGTTTGTTTAACTAATGCCTGATGGGGAGGTCAGATGTTCCTCTCAACTTTAAGTTGAGCCGGCCTTCGGGTTCGATGCCTATTTGTTTAACGGATGTTTGACGACGAGGTCAGATGTTCTTCTCAATTAAGGTTTGAGACGACCTTCGGGTTCGATGCCTGTTTGTTTAGTAAATGCCTGATGGCGAGGTCAAATGTTCTTCTAAACTTCGGGTTGAGGCGACCTTCGGGTTTGATGCCTGTTTTTTTAACAGATGCCTGACGGCGAGGTCAAATGTTCTTATAAACTTCGGGTTGAGCCGCCCTTCGGGTTTGATGCCTGTTTGTTTAACAGATGCTTGACGTTGAGGTCAGATGTTCTTCTCAACTACGAGTTGAGCCGGCATTCGGATTTGATGCCTGTTTGTTTAACAGATGCTTGACAGTGAAGTCAAATGTTCCTCTAAACTTCATGTTGAGCCGGCCTTCGGGTTCGATGCCTGTTTGTTTAACAGATGCTTGACGGCAAGGTCAGATGTTCTTCTCAACTTCGTGTTGTACCGGCCTTCAGGTTCGATGCCTGTTTGTTTAAGTAATGCCTGATGGGGAGGTCAGATGTTCCTCTCAACTTCAAGGTGAGCCGGCTTTCGGGTTAGATACCTGATTTTTTAACTGATGTTTAACAGCGAGGTCAGATGTTCTTCTCAACTAAGGGTTGAGACGACCTTCGTGCCTGTTTTTTAACAGATGCCTGACGGCGAGGTCAGATATTCTTCTCAACTTCAGGTTGAGTTGGACATCAAATTCGATGCTTGTTTGTTTAACATAAGCCTGAGAGTGAGGTCAGATGTTCTTCTCAACTTCGTGTTGTGCCAGCCTGCAGGTTCGATGCCTGTTTGTTTAACTAATGCCTGATGGGGAGGTCAGATGTTCCTCTCAACTTCAAGTTGAGCCGGCCTTCGAGTTCGATGCCTGTTTGTTTAACTGATGTTTGACGGCGAGGTCAGATGTTCTTCTCAATTAAGCTTGGAGACGGCCTTCGGGTTCGATGCCTGTTTGTTTAATAGATGCCTGACGGCGAGGTCAAATGTTCTTCTAAACTTCGGGTTGAGGCGGCCTTCGGGTTCGATGCCTGTTTTTTTAAGAGATGCCTGACGGCGAGGTCTAATGTTCTTAGCAACTTCTGGTTGAGCAGCCATTCGGGTTCGATGCCTGTTTGTTTAATAGATGCCTGACGTTGAGGTCAGATGTTCTTCTCAACTTCGGGTTGAGCCGGCCTTCGGATTTGATGCCTGTTTGTTTAACAGATGCTTGACAGTGAAGTTAAATGTTCCTCTCAACTTCACGTTGAGCCGACCTTCGGGTTCGATGCCTGTTTGTTTAACAGATGCCTGACGGTGAGGTCAGATGTTCCTCTCAAATTCGTGTTGAGCCGGCCTTCGGGTTCGATGCTGTTTGTTTAACAGATGCTTGACGGCGAGGTCAGGTGTTCTTCTCAGCTTCGTGTTATGCCGGCCTTCGGGTTCGATGCCTTTTTGTTTAACTAATGCCTGATGGGGAGGTCAGATGTTCCTCTCAACTTGAAGGTGAGCCGGCCTTCGGGTTCGATACCTGATTGTTTAACAAATGTTTGACGGAGAGGTCATATGTTCTTCTCAACTAAGGGTTGAGACGGCCTTCGTGCCTGATTATTTAACAGATGCCTGACGGCGAGGTCAGATATTCTTCTCAACTTTGGGTTGTGCCGGCATTCGGGTTCCACACCTTTTTGTTTAACAGATGCTTGACGGCGAGGTCAGATGTTCTTCTCAACTTCGGGTTGAGCCGGCCTTTGGGTTCGATGCCTATTTGTTTAACAGATGCCTGGCGGCTAGTTCAGATGTTCTTCTCAACTTCGGGTTGAGTCGGTCTTCGGGTTCGATTCATATTTGTTTAACTAAAGCCTGACAGCGAGGTCAGATGTTCTTCTAAACTTCGGGTTGAGTCGCCTTCAAATTCGATGCCTATTTGTTTAACATGTGCCTGACAGCGAGGTCAGATGTTCTTCTCAACTTCGTGTTGTGCCGGCCGTCAGGTTCGATACCTGTTTGTTTAACTAATGCCTGATGGGGAGGTCATATGTTCCTCTCAACTTCAAGTTGAGCCGGCCTTCAGGTTCGATGCCTGTTTGTTTAACAGATGTTTGACGGCGAGGTCAGATGTTCTTCTCAATTAAGGTTGAGACGGTCTTCGAGTTTGATGCCTGTTTGTTTAATAGATGCCTGACGGCGAGGTCAAATGTTCTTCTGAACTTCGGGTTGAGGCGGCCTTCGGGTTCGTTGCCTGTTTGTTTAACAGATGCCTGACGTTGAGGTTAGATGTTCTTCTCAACTTCGGGTTGAGCCGACCTTCGGATTTGAAGCCTGTTTGTTTAACAGATGCTTGAAAGTGAAGTCAAATGTTCCTCTCAACTTCATGTTGAGCCGACCTTCGGGTTCGATGCCTGTTTGTTTAACAGATGCCTGACAGCGAGGTCAGATGTTCCTCTTAACTTCATGTTGAGCCGGCCTTCAGGTTCGATGCCTGTTTGTTTAACTGATGCTTGACGGCGAGGTCAGATGTTCTTTTCATCTTCGTGTATACCGGCCTTCGGGTTCGATGCGTGTCTGTTTAACTAATGCCTAATGGGGAGGTCAGATGTTCCTTTAAACTTCAAGGTGAGCCGACTTCAGGTTCGATACCTGATTGTTTAATAGATGTTTAATGGCGAGGTCAGGTGTTCTTCTCCATTAAGGGTTGAGACGGCCTTCGGGTTTGATGCCTGTTTATTTAAAAGATGCCTGATGGCGAGGTTAGATATTCTTCTCAACTTCGGGTTGAGCCGGCCTTCGGGTTCCACACATTTTTGTTTAACAGATGCTTGTCGGCGAGGTCAGATGTTCTACTCAACTTCGGGTTGAGCCGGCCTTTGGGTTCGATGCCTGTTTGTTTAACAGATACCTGGCGGCTAGGTCAGATGTTCTTCTCAACTTTGGGTTGAGCCGGTCTTCAAGTTCGATTCCTGTTTGTTTAAATAAAGCCTGATAGCAAGGCCAGATGTTCTTCTAAACTTTGGGTTGAGTCGGCCATCAAGTTCGATGCCTGTTTGTTTAACATATGCCTGACAGCTAGTTCAGATGTTCTTCTCAACTCCGTGTTGTGCCGGCTGTAACACGGTGGGAGAACTGACTTTAAACAATGTTGCGGATAGCAAGAGTCGCCACCGACTTTTATTTTATCCATAAGGAAAGGTTATAAAAGAACAGGAAAGACCTTAGAGAATATTTTGGGTCCGGGGGGTAGGTTATGAAAAGGGAAGGTGTTAGCACCCTTTTCATCCATGGTTATCCATGGGCTCTTAGGTACTTAAGCTCACTTTTGAATTGTTTTGAAAGTGTAGTGTGTGAATAGAAAATTTTCAGAATAGTTAATAAATAATCCATGTAAGGATGTGTTAAGAACTTGTTTGAAAACTTGTTGAAAATTTGTTTAAGTGTGAAACAGTTTTGAAGTGAGCAAGTATCTAGGAGTAGCCTACCCTAATGTTTTAAGGTCTTTCTTATTCTTTATCCTTTCCTTAGTAAGACTATCCCTACTATAATGGAGTAGGTAGTCCTTACTTTGGATGTTAAGGGATATGTGAGGGACAATTTGACTTTGAAGGCCATTGTGGGATGTAATAAGCACATATAAGGGACCATCATCATTTTTCGAAAGGGACTCGATTCGTAAAGGCAACCATAAGGGACTTTGATGATTTTTTTATTTGAGGGACTTGCTTTATACACCCCACTTAACCATTATTCGTAGGCAACTTGAGGGATATCCTTAGGAAGTGAGACGGCGATTAAAATCGACTTACGTGTGTGACGTGTTTATTTTAATTATCTTTATTTAAAAGTGATCTAAATTTATTTTAATATTACATACATGTTGTTACACTCCCTAATTACTAACCATAATAATAATTAAATAATTAAACAACTTTACATCCAAGAAACAATTACAAAATAATAAGCAAAATAATTAAATAAAATATAAATAAGCAATAATAAATAATAAAGGGGGTTAATTCTAAGTTTACTCGGCAAGACATCGCATCTTGTGCCTACGTATCCTTACGGGAGCGGAATCAGAGTAATCGTAGTTCCCCTCAATAGGGAGGTTAGAAACTTCTTGACTGTGGTCAAGGTCTCAAGGGGAATAAACGCATCTTAAGGACACGCTTACGTGGAGTGTAGAAACTCCAAATCTCTACGTTGAAATGTTAAGTTGTAATTAGGGTTAAATTAGGGGTTCCACGGCGGGAAACCCTAAAATGAGCGCGGCGGCTCTTTGACCTAATGCTAAGGGTAAAATTGTAATTTTGCCTGCGGCGAGGCATTTGTGAAAATTAGGGTTTGTAGTTTGTAGTTTTGAGGATTTGAAATTGAATGTGTGAAGTTTTACGGACTATTGGCGCGGCGGCCAAACAGTTAGACCTAACCTTCGGATGTGTGCAATGTGACAGAAATAATAGTAAACGCGTGAGATAATTGAATCATGCAAACAGAGAGATAATGTCATAATTTAAACCATGCAAGCAGAAATTTAAAGGCAGAATTTAAAGAGCGATTGTTAAGTTCGCGAGGTTACATGAGAGGAGCAGATACAATATGATAATGAAATTTGAATTGAACAATAATAAAATAAAATAAATAACGGTTCTAGTTATTATTTTAAAAAGATTTTAGTTATTATTTTAAATTTATCTAAAAAAAAGTTTTTTCTTAAAAATAATGGGTTTTCATATTAATTTGGAAAAGATGTTAATGTTATTTATTTTAAAAAACAGATTTTTATATTATAACAAATTTTAATAAATTAATGATAACAATAATAATAATAATGGTAATAATAATGATAATAATGATAATAATAATAAATAATGATAATAATAATAATAATAATAATAATAATAATAAAGCAATAATGAATTTTAAATGTGCCAAATAACCCAACAATGTTGCTAACGCAGAAATGCGCTCATCGCAACCAGATCTAAATCGGACGAAACAAAATTTATCGCAAAGAAAAAGAAATTAAGCAAAAAATAGTATTATTGCTCACACAAAAATGCGATCATCGCAACCAGATCGAACTAACACAAATGTCACGCGTCATGCACACAAATGTGCAAACATCGTATCGACATAATTCGATCAAAAATCTTATATATATAAACTCTAACAATTTAAAAATTATATATATATAAACGTAACAGTAATAGATGAAGAAAAAGAAATAACGGTAATAGATGAAGAAAAAGAAATAACGGTAAAAGATGAAGAAAAAGAAACAACAGTAATAGATGAAGGAGAAAACTAAATAACGGCAAACGGCACTCACTCCTCTTAGGTTTTTTTCCTTCTCCCCTTTTTTTCCAACAAGGCAACACATGTATATATAGGGAACAAATTAGGGTTAACACCAAATTGTCAATAATGTCCCTAAAGCCCATTTTAAAGCCCAAACTAAATAATTAGTTTAAAATAATTAAAATAAACTTAAAATAAAAACTAATAATCCTATGGATTCCTAAAATAAAAAATATTATAAAAAGAACAATATTTTTTTCAATATTTTTTATTTTATGATTTTTTGGATATTTTTATGAATAATTTAGAAAAAAGTGAAAAAAATAATATTTTAAAAAATGATTTAATTAAAATACGAAAATAATAATTAAATAATAATAAAAAACTATTTTTGTTATTTTTTTATTGAAAGATAGAAAAATTTAGAGTAAAAATAATAAAAAACAAAAAAAAGTGACAAAGGTGAGATTCGAACTCTCAACCTCTCACACTCATAACTCCTTACACATGTCCTCCTGCCAATTGTGCCATTTTTACTTTTTAGAAAAAAAATGCATGCCATATGATATTTACCTGCAAAAAGTCAAACGACTACACAAATTTGTTAGTAATTGATTAAATGCAATGAAATGCGACGACAAATCTTAGGGCAAAATTTGGGGTATTACAGTTATTATGATAATATTTCTCACCCAACCTCTCTTTGATGTTGGCAAAAAAAAAATCATGAAGTTTGACTTTGGTTTGACCACAGTTGACCTCAGTTTGACCTTTTAACTGCATTGACTGCTTTTGACTTATCTGATCATCTGACTGAGCAAACTTTTGAGAAAAGTCTTGAAACTTGACATGGGGGTTCTTATACACATATAAGATGTTATGAAGCTCACTTGAAGTCTTGGAAGTCCATTTAGCCTGATTAAAGTCAAAACCCTAGTTTTGGATGCACTGCTTAGGAGGTGCATTGTCTGAGGGAATTGTCAACTCTTCTGACCAATTATGAATTTTGTGAACCTTGTGAACCTTCTTGGAACACAAAGTCTTGTATTGTGATGGCAAATTTTGGGGTGCAACACCGGCCTTCAGGTTCGATGCCTGTTTGTTTAACTAATGCCTGATGGGGAGGTCAGATGTACCTCTCAACTTCAAATTGAGTCGGCCTTCGGCTTCGATGCCTTTTTGTTTAACAGATGTTTGACGGCGAGGTCAGATGTTCTTCTCAATTAAGGATTGAGACGGCCTTCGGGTTCGATGCCTGTTTGTTTAACAGATGAATGACGGCAAGGTCAAATGTTCTTCTCAACTTCGGGTTGAGCTGGCCTTCGGGTTCGATGCCTGTTTGTTTAACAGATCCCTAGCAGAGAGGTCTAATGTTCTTATCAACTTCGGGTTGAGCCGCTCTTCGGGTTCAATGCATGTTTGTTTAACAGATTCCTTACGGCGAGGTCAGATGTTCTTCTCAATTTCGTGTTGGGTCGGCCTTCAGGTTCGATGCCTGTTTGTTTAAGAGATGTCTGACGGCGAGGTCTAATGTTCTTATCAACTTTGGGTTGAGCCGCCCTTCGGGTTCGATGCCTGACGTTGAGGTCAGATGTTCTTCTCAACTTCGGGTTGAGCCAGTCTTCAAATTTGATGCCTGTTTGTTTAACAGATGCTTGACAGTGAAGTCAAATGTTCCTCTCAACTTCATGTGGAGCGACATTCAGGTTTGATGCCTGTTTGTTTAACATATTCCTTACAGCGAGGTCAGATGTTCTTCTCCACTTCGTGTTGTGCCGGCCGTCAGGTTCGATGCCTGTTTGTTTAACTAATGCCTGATGGGGAGATCAGATGTCCCTCTGAACTTCAAGTTGAGCCGACCTTCAGGTTCGAGGCCTGTTTGTTTAACAGATGTTTGACGGCGAGGTCAGATGTTCTTCTCAATTAAGGTTGAGACGGCTTTCGGGTTTGATGCCTGTTTATTTAATAGATGTCTGACGGTGAGGTCAAATGTTCTTCTGAACTTCGGGTTGAGGCGGCCTTCGGGTTCGATGCCTGTTTTTTTAACAGATGCCTGACGGCGAGGTCTAATGTTCTTATCAACTTCGGGTTGAGCCGCCCTTCGGGTTCGTTGCCTGTTTGTTTAACAGATGCCTGACGTTGAGGTCAGATGTTTTTCTCAACTTCGGGTTGAGCCGGCCTTCGGATTTGATGCCTGTTTGTTTAAAAGATGTTTGATAGTGAATTCAAAATGTTCCTCTCAACTTCATGTTGAGCCGACCTTCGGGTTCGATGCCTGTTTGTTTAACAGATGCCTGACGGCGAGGTCAGATGTTCCTCTTAACTTCGTGTTGAGCCGGCCTTCAGGTTCGATGTCTGTTTGTTTAACAGATGCTTGACGGCGAGGTCAGATGTTCTTCTCAAATTCGTGTTATGCCGGCCTTCGGTTTCGATGCGTGTCTGTTTAACTAATGCCTGATGGGGAGGTCAGATGTTCCTCTCAACTTCAAGGTGAGCCGGCCTTCGGGTTCGATACCTGATTGTTTAATAGATGTTTAACGGCGAGGTCAGGTGTTCTTCTCAACTAAGGTTTGAGACGGCCTTCGGGTTTGATGCCTGTTTATTTAAATAATGCCTGACGGCGAGGTCAGATGTTCTTCTCAACTTCGGGTTGAGCCGGCCTTTGGGTTCGATGCCTGTTTGTTTAATAGATGCCTGGCGGCTAGGTTAGATGTTCTTCTCAACTTTTGGTTGAGCCGGTCTTCGGGTTCGATTTCTGTTTGTTTAAATAAAGCCTGACAGCGAGGTCAGATGTTTTTCTAAACTTCGGGTTGAGTCGGCCATCAAGTTCGATGCCTGTTTGTTTAACATATGCCTGACAGCTAGTTTAGATGTTCTTCTCAACTCCGTGTTGTGCCGGCCTTCAAGTTCGATGCCTGTTTGTTTAACTAATGCCTGATGGGGAGGTCAGATGTACCTCTCAACTTCAAGTTGAGTCGGCCTTCGAGTTCAATGCCTTTTTGTTTAACAGATGTTTGACGGTGAGGTCAGATGTTTTTCTCAACTAAGGATTGAGACGGCCTTCGGGTTCGATGCCTGTTTGTTTAACAGATGACTGAGGCGAGCTCAAATGTTCTTCTCAACTTCGGGTTAAGCTGGCCTTCGGGTTCGATGCCTGTTTGTTTAACAGATCCCTAGCAGAGAGGTCTAATGTTCTTATCAACTTCGAGTTGAGCCGCCCTTCGGGTTCAATGCATGTTTGTTTAACAGATTCTTTACGGCGAGGTCAGATGTTCTTCTCAACTTTGGGTTGAGCCGCCCTTCGGGTTCGATGCCTGACGGTGAGGTCAGATGTTCTTCTCAACTTCGGGTTGAGCGACATTCATGTTCGATGCCTGTTTGTTTAACAGATGCTTGACAGTGATGTCAAATGTTCCTCTCAACTTCATGTTGAGCGACATTCAGGTTCGATGCCTGTTTGTTTAACATATTCCTTACAGCGAGGTCAGATGTTCCACTCAACTTCGTGTTGGGCTGGCCTTCGGGGTCGATGCCTATTTGGTTAAGAGATGCCGGACGACGAGGTCTAATGTTCTTATCAACTTCGGGTTGAGCCGTCCTTTGGGTTCGATGCCTGTTTGTTTAACAGATGCCTGACGACGAGGTCAGATGTTACTCTCAACTTCGTGTTTAGCCGGCCTTCGGGTTCAATGCCTTTTGGTTTAACAGATGCCTGACGGTGAGGTTAGATGTTCTTCTCAACTTCGTGTTGTACCGACCTTCGGGTTCGATGCCTGTTTTTTTAACTAATGCCTGATGGGGAGGTCAGAGGTTTCTCTAAACTTCAAGTTGAGCCGGCCTTCGGGTTCGATGCCGGTTTCTTTAACAGATGTTTGACGGTGAGGTCAGATGTTCTTCTCAATTAGGGATTGAGACGAAATTCATGTTCGATGCCTGTTTATTTAACAGATGCCTGACGACGAGGTCTAATTTTCTTATCAACTTCGGGTTGAGCCGCCATTCGGGTTCGATGCCTAACGGTGAGGTCAGATGTTCTTCTCGACTTTGGGTTGAGTCGACATTCGGATTTGATGCCTGTTTGTTTAACAGATGCTTGACGGTGAAGTCAAATGTTCCTCTCAACTTCATGTTGAGCCGACCTAAAGGTTTGATGCCTGTTTGTTTAACAGATGCCTGACGGCGAGGTCAGATATTCCTCTCAATTTCGTGTTGAGCCGGCCTTCGGGGATCGATGCCTATTTGTTTAACAGATGCCTGACGGCGAGGTCAAATGTTCTTCTCAAATTTGTGTTGTACCGGCATTCGGGTTCGATGCATGTTTGTTTAACTAATGCCTGATGGGGAGGTCAGATGTTCCTCTCAACTTCAAGGTGATTCGGCTTTCAGGTTCGATACATTGATTGTTTAACATATGTTTGACGGCGAGGTCAGATGTTCTTCTCAACTAAGGGTTGAGACGGCCTTCGGGTTTGATGCCAGTTTGTTTAATAGATACCTGACGGCGAGGTCAGATGTTCTTCTCAACTTCGGGTTGAGCCGGCCTTCTGGTTCGATGCCTGTTATTTTAACAGATGCCTGACGACGAGGTCAAATGTTCTTCTCAACTTCGGGTTAAGCCGACCTTCGGGTTCGATGCCTGTTTGTTTAATAGATGCCTGACGGCGAGGTCTAATGTTCTTATCAACTTCGGGTTGAGCCGCCCTCGGGTTGGATGTCTGTTTGTTTAACAGATGCCTGATGGTGAGGTCAGATGTTCTTCTCAACTTCGGTTTGAGCCGGCTTTCGGATTTGATGCCTGTTTGTTTAACATATGCTTGACTGTGAAGTCAAATGTTCCTTTCAACTTCATGTTGAGCTGACCTTCGGGTTCGATGCCTGTTTGTTTAACAGATGCCTGATGTCGAGGTCAGATGTTCCTTTCAACTTCGTGTTGAGCCGACCTTTAGAATCGATGCCTGTTTGTTTAATAGATGCTTGACGGCTAGGTTAGATGTTCTTCTCAACTTCGTGTTGTGCCATACATCGGGTTCGATGCCTGTTTGTTTAACTAATGCCTGATGGGGAGGTCAGATGTTCCTCTCAACTTCAATTTTAGCCGCCTTCGGGTTCAATACCTATTTGTTTAACATATGTTTGACGGCGAGGTCAAATGTTCTTCTCAATTAAGGATTGAGACGGCATTCGGGTTCGATGCTTGTTTATTTAACAGATGCCTGACAGCGAGGTCAGATGTTATTCTCAACTTCGGGTTGAGCCGGCCTTCGGATTCGATGCCTGTTTTTTAACAGATGCCTGACGACAAGGTCTAATTTTCTTATCAACTTCGGGTTGAGCCGCCATTCGGGTTCGATGCTTGTTTGTTTAAAAGATGCCTAACGGTGAGGTGATATGTTCTTCTCAACTTCGGGTTGAGCCGACATTCGGATTTGATGCCTGTTTGTTTAACAAATGCTTGACAGTGAAGTCAAATGTTCCTCTCAATTTTATGTTGAGCCGACCTTAGGGTTCGATGCCTGTTTGTTTAACAGATGCCTGACAGCGAGGTCAGATGTTCCTCTGGACTTCGTGTTAAGCCGGCCTTCGGGTTCGATGCCTCTTTGTTTAACAGATGTTTGACGGTGAGGTCAAATGTTCTTCTCAACTAAGGGTTGAGACGGCCTTCGGGTTTGATGCCAGTTTGTTTAACAGATGCCTGACGACGAGGTCAGATGTTCTTCTCAACTTCGGGTTGAGCCGGCCTTCGGGTTCGATGCCTATTATTTTAACAGATGCCTGACGGCAAAGTCAAATGTTCTTCTCAACTTCGGTTTGAGCCGGCCTTCGGATATGATGCCTGTTTGTTTAACATATGCTTGAATGCGAAGTCAAATGTTCCTCTCAACTTCATGTTGAGCTGGCCTTCGGATTTGATGCCTGTTTGTTTAACAGATGCCTGACGCCGAGGTCAGATGTTCTTCTCAACCTCGTGTTGTGCCAGACTTCGGGTGCGATGAATGTTTGTTTAACTAATTCCTGATGTGGAGGTCAGATGTTCCTCTCAACTTCAATATGTGCCGCCTTCGGGTTCGATACCTGTTTGTTTAACAGATGTTTGACGGCGAGGTCAAATGTTCTTCTCAACTAAGGGTTGAGACGGTCTTCGGGTTTGATGCCTGTTTGTTTAACAGATGCCTGACGGCGAGTTCAGATGTTCTTTTCAACTTCGGGTTGAGCTGGACTTCACGTACGATACCTGTTTGTTTAACAGATGTTTGACGGCGAGGTCAAATGTTCTTCTCAAATAAGGGTTGAGACGGCCTTAGGGTTTGATGCCTGTTTGTTTAACAGATGCCTGACGGCGAGTTCAGATGTTCTTCTCAACTATGGCTTGATCCGACCTTCGGGTTTGATGCTTGTTAATTTAACAGATGCCTGACGGCGAGGCAAATGTTCCTCTCAACTTCATGTTGAGCCAACCTTCGGGTTCGATGCCAGTTTGTTTAACAGATGCCTGACGGCGAGTTATAATATTCTTATCAACTTCGGGTTGAGCCGCCCTTCAGGTTCGATGCCTGTTTGTTTAACAGATGCCTCACAGCGAGGTCATATGTTCCTCTCAATTTCGTGTTGAGCCGACCTTCAGATTCGATGCCTTTTTGTTTAACAGATACCTGACGGCGAGGTAAGATGTGTTTCTCAACTTCCGGTTGAGCCGGCCTTGTTTGTTTAACAGATGCCTGACGGTGCGGCCAGATGTTCTTCTCAACTTCGGGTTGAGCCGACCTTCGGATTTGATGCCTGTTTGTTTAACAGATGTTTGACAGTGAAGTCAAATGTTCCTCTCAATTTCATGTTGAACCGACCTTCGGGCTCGATGCCTGTTTGTTTAACAGATGTCTGACGGCAAGGTCTAATGTTCTTATCAAACTTCGGGTTGAGCGACCCTTCGGGTTCGATGCCTGTTTGTTTAACAGATGCCTCACAGCGAGGTCATATGTTCCTCTCAACTTCGTGTTGAGCCGCCCTTCGGGTTCGATGCCTGTTTATTTAACTAATGCCTGATGGGGAGGTCAGATGTTCCTCTCAACTTCAAGTTGAGCCGGCTTTTGAGTTCGATGCCTGTTTGTTTAACAGATGTTCGAAGGTGAGGTCTGATTTTCTTCTCTACTAAGGGTTGAGACGGCCTTCGGGTTTGATGCCTCTTTATTTAACAGATGCTTAACGACAAAGTCATATGTGCTTTTCAACTTCCGGTTGAGCTGGCCTTCGGGTTCGATGCTTGTTTGTTTAACCGATGCCTGACGGTGAGGTCAAATGTTCTTCTCAACTTCGGGTTGAGCCGGCCTTCGGATTTAAAGCCTGTTTGTTTAACAGATGCTTCACAGTGAAGTCAAATGTTTCTCTCAACTTAATGTTGAGCCAACCTTCGGGTTCGATGCCTTTTTATTTAATACATGCCTGAAAACAAGGTCAGATGTTCCTCTCAACTTCGTGTTGAGCCGACCTTCGGGTTCGAGGCCTGTTTGTTTAACAGATGCCTGACAGCTAGTTTAGATGTTCCTCTCGACTTCGTGTTGATCTGGCCTTCGAGATCGATGCCTGTTTGTTTAATAGATTCCTGACAGCGTGGTCAGATGTTCTTCTCAACCTCGTGTTGAACCGGCCTCCGGGTTCGATGCCTGTTTGTTTAATAGATGCCTGACAGCGAGGTCAGATGTACTTCTCAACTTCGTATTGAGCCGGCCTTCGGGCTCGATGCCTTTTTGTTTAACAGATAACTGACATCGAGGTCAGATGTTCTTCTCAACTTCAAGTTGAGTCGGTCTTCAGATTCCACGCCTGTTTGTTTAACAGATGACTGACGATGAGGTCAAATGTTCTTCTCAACTTCAGGTTGAGCCGACCTTCGGGTTCCACGCCTGTTTGTTTAACAGATGCCTCACGACGAGGTCATATGTTCTTTTCAACATCAGGTTGAGCCGGACTTTAGGTTCAATGCTTGTTTGTTTAACAGATGCCTGGCGGGGAGGTCAGATGTTCATCTCAACTTCAGGTTCAGCTGGCCTTCGGGTTCGATTCCTGTTTGTTTAACTGATGCCTGACAACAAGTTCAGTTTTTCTTCTCAACATCGGGTTGAGCCAGCCTTCGGGTTCGATGCCTGTTTGTTTAACAGTTGCCTGACGGCAAGGTAAGATGTGCTTCTCAACTTCTGGTTGAGCAAACTTTGTTTGTTTAACAGATGCCTGACGGTGAGGTCAGATGTTCTTCTCAACTTCGGGTTGAGCCGGCCTTCGGATTTGATGCCTGTTTGTTTAACAGATGCTTGATAGTGAAGTAAAATGTTCCGCTCAACTTCATGTTGATCCGGGCTTCGGGTTCGATGACTGTTTGTTTAACAGATGCCTGACGGCAAGGTCTAATGGTCTTATCAACTTCGGATTGAGCCACCCTTCGGGTTCGATGCCTGTTTGTTTCACAGATGCCTCACAGCAAGGTCATATGTTCCTCTCAACTTTGTGTTGAGCCACTCTTCGGGTTCGATGCCTGTTTGTTTAACTAATGCCTGATGGGGAGGTCAAATGTTCCTCTCAACTTTAAGTTGAGCCGGCCTTAGGGTTCAATGATTGTTTGTTTAACAGATGCCTGACGGCGAGGTCATATGTTCCTATGAACTTCGTGTTAAGCCGGCCTTCGGGTTCGATGCCTGTTTGTTTAACAGATGTTTGACGGTAAGGTCAAATGTTCTTCTGAACTAAGGGTTGAGACGGCCTTCGGGTTTGATGCCAGTTTGTTTAACAGATGCCTGACGGCGAGCTCAGATGTTCTTCTCAACTTCGGGTTTAGCCGGTCTTCGGGTTCGATGCCTGTTATTTTAACAGATGCCTGACGGCGAGGTCAAATGTTCTTCTCAACTTCGGGTTGAGCCGACCTTCGGGTTCGATGCTCGTTTTTTTAACAGATGCCTGACGGTGAGGTCAGATGTTCTTCTCAACTTCGGGTTGAGCCGCCCTTCGGGTTCGATGACTGTTTGTTTAACAGATGCCTGACGGTGAGGTCAGATGTTCTTCTCAACTTCGGCTTGAGTCGGCCTTCGGATATGATGCATGTTTGTTTAACAGATGCTTGACGCCGAAGTCAGATGTTCTTCTCAACTTCGTATTGTGCCAGACTTCGGGTTCGATGACTGTTTGTTTAACTAATGCCTGATGGGGAGATCAGATGTTCCTCTCAACTTCAATTTGTGCCGCATTCGGGTTCGATACCTGTTTGTTTAACAGATGTTTGACGGCGAGGTCAAATGTTCTTCTCAACTAAGGGTTGAGACGGTCTTCGGGTTTGAAGCCTGTTTGTTTAAAAGATGCTTGACGGCTAGTTCAGATGTTCTTTTCAACTTCGGGTTGATCCGGCCTTCGGGTTCGATGCCTGTTAATTTACAGATGCCTGACGGCGAGGTCAAATGTTCCTCTCAACTTCGTGTTGAGCCGACCTTCGGGTTCGATGCCTATTGGTTTAACAGATGCCTGAATGCGAGTTATAATGTTCTTATTAACTTCGGGTTGAGCCGCCCTTCGAGTTCGATGCTTGTTTGTTTAACAGAGGCCTCACAGTGAGGTCATATGTTCCTCTCAATTTCGTGTTGAGCCGGCCTTCGGATTCGATGCCTGTTTGTTTAACAGATACCTGACGGCGAGGTAAGATGTGCTTCTCAACTTCCGGTTGAGCCGGCCTTGTTTGTTTAACAGATGCCTGACGGTGAGGCCAGATGTTCTTCTGAACTTCGGGTTGAGCCGGCCTTCGGATTTGATGCGTGTTTGTTTAACAGATGCTTGACAGTGCAGTCAAATGTTCCTCTCAATTTCATGTTGAACCGACCTTCGGGTTCGATGCCTGTTTGTTTAACAGATGCCTGACGACAAGGTCTAATGTTCTTATCAACTTCGGGTTGAGCCACCCTTCGGGTTCGATGCCTGTTTGTATAACAGATGCCTCACAGCGAGGTCATATGTTCCTCTCAACTTCGTGTTGAGCCGCCCTTCGGGTTCGATGCCTGTTTATTTAACTAATGCCTGATGGGGAGGTCTGATGTTCCTCTCAACTTCAAGTTGAGCCGGCCTTCGGGTTCGATGCCTGTTTGTTTAACAGATGCCTGACAGCGAGGTCAGATGTACTTCTCAACTTCGTGTTGAGCCGGCCTTCGGGTTCGATGCCTTTTTTTTAACAGATAACTGACATCGAGGTCAGATGTTCTTCTCAACTTCGAGTTGAGTCGGTCTTCAGATTCCACGCGTGTTTGTTTAACAGATGACTGACGATAAGGTCAGATGTTCTTCTCAACTTCAGGTTGAGCCGGCCTTCGGGTTCCACGCCTGTTTGTTTAACATATGCCTGACGACGAGGTCATATGTTCTTTTCAACATCAGGTTGAGCCGGCCTTTAGGTTCAATGCTTGTTTGTTTAACAGATGCCTGGCGGCGAGGTCAGATGTTCATCTCAACTTCGGGTTAAGCCAGCCTTCAGGTTCGATTCTTGTTTGTTTAACTGATGCCTAACAGTAAGGTCAAATGTTCTTCTCAACATAGGGTTGAGCCAGCCTTCGGGTTCGATGCCTGTTTGTTTAACAGATGCCTGACGGCAAGGTAAGATGTGCTTCACAACTTCTGGTTGAGCCGACTTTATTTGTTTAACAGATGCCTGACACTGAGAACAGATGTTCTTCTCAACTTCGGGTTGAGTCGGCCTTCAGATTTGATGCCTGTTTGTTTAACAGATGCTTGACAGTGAAGTAAAATGTTCCTCTCAACTTCATGTTGAGCAGGCCTTCGGGTTCGATGACTGTTTGTTTAATAGATGCCACACGGCAAGGTCTAATGTTCTTATCAACTTCGGATTGAGCCACCCTTCGGGTTCGATGCCTGTTTGTTAAACAGATGACTCACAGCGAGGTCATATGTTCCTCTCAAATTCGTGTTGAGCCACCCTTCGGGTTCGATGCCTGTTTGTTTAACTAATGCTTGATGGGGAGGTCAGAAGTTCCTCTCAACTTTAAGTTGAGCTGGCCTTTGGGTTCGATGCCTGTTTGTTTAACAGATGTTTGACGGCGAGGTCAGATTTTCTTCTCTACTAAGGGTTGAGACGGCCTTTGGGTTCGACGCCTCTTTGTTTAACAAATGCCTGACGGCAAGGTCATATGTGCTTATCAACTTCCGGTTGAGCCGGACTTCGGGTTCGATGCTTGTTTTTTTTAACAGATGCCTGACGGTGAGGTCAAATGTTCTTCTCAACTTTGGGTTGAGCCGGCCTTCAGATTTAATTCCTGTTTGTTTAACAGATGCTTGACAGTGAAGTAAAATGTTCCTCTCAACATCATGTTGATCCAACCTTCGGGTTCAATGCCTGTTTGTTTAACAGATGCCTGACAGCGAGGTCAGATGTTCCTCTCACCTTCGTGTTGAGCCGGCCTTCGGATTCCACGCCTGTTTGTTTAACAGATGCCTGACGATGAGGTCACATGTTCTTCTCAACTTCAAGTTGAGTCGGCCTTTAGGTTCAATGCTTGTTTGTTTAACAGATTCTTGTCAACTTCGGGTTGAGCCGGCCTTCGGGTTTGATTCCTGTTTCTTTAACTGATGCCTAACAGTATAGTCAGATGTTCTTCTCAACCTCGGGTTGAGCCGGCCATCAAATTCGATGCCTGTTTGTTTAACAGATGCCTGACATCGAGGTCAGATGTTCTTCTCAACATCGGGTTGAGCCGGCCTTCGGGTTCGATGCCTGTTTGTTTAACAGATCCCTGACGGCGAGGTCATATATTCTGATGAACTTCGTGTTGAGACGGCCTTCGGGTTCGATGCCTGTTTGTTTAACAGATGCCTGACGGAGAGGTCAAATGTTCCTCTCACCTTTGTGTTGAGCCAGCCTCAGGGTTCGATGCCTGTTTGTTTAACAGATGCTTGACGACCAGGTCAGATGTGCTTCTCCACTTCCGGTTGAGCCGGCCTTATTTGTTTAACCGATGCCTGACGATAAGGTCAAATGTTCTTCTCAACTTCGGGTTGTGCCGGCCTTCGGATTTGATACCTGTTTGTTTAATAGATGCTTGACAGTGAAGTCAGTTGTTCCTCTTAACTTCATCTTGAGCCGACATTCGGGTTTGATGCGTGTTTGTTTAACAGATGCCTGATGGTGAGGTCTAATGTTCTTATCAACTTCGGGTTGAGCCCCCTTCGAGTTCGATGCCTGTTTGTTTAACAGATGCCTCACGGTGAGGTCATATGTTCCTCTCAATGTCGTGTTGACCCGCCCTTTAGGTTCGATGCCTGTTTGTTTAACTAATGCTCGATGGGGAGGTCTGATGTTCCTCTCAACTTCAAGTTGAGCCGACCTTCGGGTTCGATGCCTGTTTGTTTAATAGATGTTTGACGGCGAGGTCAGATTTTCTTCTCTACTAAGGGTTGAGACGGCCTTCGGATTCGATGCCTCTTTGTTTAACAGATGTCTGACGGTGAGGTCAGATGTTCTTATCAACTTCGGGTTGAGCCAGCCTTTGGATTTGATGCCTGTTTGTTTAATAGATGCTTGACAGTGAAGTCAAATATTCCTCTCAACTTCATGTTGAGCCGACCTTCGGGTTCGATGCCTGTTTGTTTAACAGATGCCTGACATCGAGGTCAGATGTTCTTCTCAACATCGGGTTGAGCCGGCCTTCGGGTTCGATGCCTGTTTGTTTAACAGATCCCTGACGGCGAGGTCAGATATTCTGATGAACTTCGTGTTGAGACGGCCTTCGGGTTCGATGCCTGTTTGTTTAACAGATGCCTGACGGAGAGGTCAAATGTTCCTCTCACCTTTGTGTTGAGCCAGCCTCAGGGTTCGATGCCTGTTTGTTTAACAGATGCTTGACGACCAGGTCAGATGTGCTTCTCCACTTCCGGTTGAGCCGGCCTTATTTGTTTAACCGATGCCTGACGATAAGGTCAAATGTTCTTCTCAACTTCGGGTTGTGCCGGCCTTCGGATTTGATACCTGTTTGTTTAATAGATGCTTGACAGTGAAGTCAGTTGTTCCTCTCAACTTCATCTTGAGCCGACATTCGGGTTTGATGCGTGTTTGTTTAACAGATGCCTGATG
Source organism: Lathyrus sativus (assembly GCA_963859935.3). Taxonomy (NCBI): domain Eukaryota; kingdom Viridiplantae; phylum Streptophyta; class Magnoliopsida; order Fabales; family Fabaceae; genus Lathyrus; species Lathyrus sativus. Next base: position 266,424,364 of record OZ012737.1, on the reverse strand, counting down.
GTGAGGTCTAATGTTCTTATCAACTTCGGGTTGAGCCCCCTTCGGGTTCGATGCCTGTTTGTTTAACAGATGCCTCACGGTGAGGTCATATGTTCCTCTCAATGTCGTGTTGACCCGCCCTTTAGGTTCGATGCCTGTTTGTTTAACTAATGCTCGATGGGGAGGTCTGATGTTCCTCTCAACTTCAAGTTGAGCCGACCTTCGGGTTCGATGCCTGTTTGTTTAATAGATGTTTGACGGCGAGGTCAGATTTTCTTCTCTACTAAGGGTTGAGACGGCCTTCGGATTCGATGCCTCTTTGTTTAACAGATGCCTGACGGTGAGGTCAGATGTTCTTATCAACTTCGGGTTGAGCCAGCCTTTGGATTTGATGCCTGTTTGTTTAATAGATGCTTGACAGTGAAGTCAAATATTCCTCTCAACTTCATGTTGAGCCGACCTTCGGGTTCGATGTCTGTTTGTTTAACAGATGCCTGACAGCGATGTCAAATGTTCCTCTCAACTACATGTTGAGCCAGCCTTCAGGTTCAATGCCTGTTTGTTTAACAAATGCCTGACACCGAGGACATATGTTCTTCTCAACTTCGGGTTGAGCCGGCCTTCGGATTCCACGCCTGTTTGTTTAACAGATTCCTGACGATGAGGTCAGATGTTCTTCTCAACTTCAGGTTGAGCCTGCCTTCGGGTTCCACGCCTGTTTGTTTAGCAGATGCCTGACGACGAGGTCAGATGTTCTTCTCAACTTCAGGTTGAGCCGGCCTTTGGGTTCAATGCTTGTTTATTTAACAGATGTCTGGCGGCGAGGACAGATGTTCTTATCGACTTCGGGTTGAGCCGGCTTTCGGGTTCGATTCCTGTTTGTTTAATTGATGCCTAACATCAAGGTCAGATGTTCTTCTCAACCTCGGGTTGAGCCAACTATTAAATGCGATGCCTGTTTATTTAACAGATGCCTGACAGCGAGGTCAGATGTTCTTCTCAACTTCGGGTTGAGCCGGCATTCGAGTTCGATGCATGTTTGTTTAACAGATCCCTGAAGGCGAGGTCAAATATTCTTATGAACTTCATGTTGAGCCGGCCTTCGGGTTCGATGCCATTTTGTTTAACAGATGCTTGACGGCGAGGATAGTTGTTCCTCTCGACTTCGTGTTCTGCCAGCCTCAGGGTTCGATGCCTGACGGCGAGGTCAGATGTACTTCTCAACTTCGCGTTAAGCCGACCTTCGGGTTCGAAGCCTGTTTCTTTAACAGTTGCCTGACGGCGTGGTCTAATGTTCTTCTCAACTTCGGGTTCAGCCGACCTTCGGGTTCGATGCCTGTTTGTTTAACAAATGCCTGACAGCGAGGTCAGATGTGCTTCTCAACTTCGGGTTGAGCCAACCTTCAGGTTCGATGCCTGAAAGCGAGGTCAGGTGTTCTTCTCAACTTCGGGTTGAGCTGGCATCTGGGTTCGATGCCTGTTTGTTTAACAGATCCCTAACAGCGATGTCAGATGTACTTCTCAACTTTGTGTTGAGCCGACCACCGGGTTTGATGCCTGACACCGAGTTCATATGTACTTCTCAACTTCGTGTTGAGCCGAACTTCGGGTTCAATTCCGTTTTAATTAATATATAACTGACATCGAGGTCAGATGTTCTTCTCAACTTCGGGATGAGCCGGCCTTCGGGTTCCACGCCTATGTGTTTAATAGATGCTTGACGACGATGTCAGATGTTCTTCTCAACTTCAGGTTGAGCCGGCCTTCGGGTTCCACGCCTGTTTGTTTAACAGATGTCTGACGACGAGGTCAGATGTTCTTCTCAACTTCAGGTTGAGCCGGCCTTCGGGTTCGATGCTTGTTTGTTTAACAGATGCCTGGCGGCAAGGTCAGATGTTCTTCTCAACTTCAGATTGAGCTGGCCTTCGGGTTTGATTCCTGTTTGTTTAACTGATGCATGACAGCAAGGTCTGAAGTCCTTTTCAACCTCGGGTTGAGCCGACCATCAAATTCTATGCCTGTTTGTTTAAGAGATGCCTGAGACCAAGGTCAGATGTTCTTCTCAACTTCGGCTTGAGCCGGCCTTCGGGTTTGATGCCTAGTTTTTTAAACAGATCCTTGACGGCGAGGTCAGATATTCTTATGAACTTCGTGTTGAGTCGGCCCTCGGGTTTGATGCCTGTTTGTTTAACAGATGCCTGACGGCGAGGTCAGATGTTCCTCTCAACTTCGTGTTGTGCCAGCTTCAGGGTTCGCTGCTTGTTTGTTTAACAAATGCCTAACGACAAGGTCAGATGTACTTCTGAACTTTTTGTTAAGCCGGCCTTTGGGTTCGAAGCCTGTTTGTTTAACAGATGCCTGATGGCGAGGTCAGATGTTCTTCTCAACTTCGGGTTGAGCCGACCTTCGGGTTCGATGCCTGTTTGTTTAACAGTTGCCTGACGACGAGGTCAGATGTTCTTCTCAACTTCGGGTTGAGCCGACCTTCAGGTTCGATGCCTGTTTATTTAACCGATGCCTGACGATAAGGTCAAATGTTCTTCTCAAATTCGGGTTGTTCCGGCCTTCGGATTTGATACCTGTTTGTTTAACAGATGATTGACAGTGAAGTCAGTTGTTCCTCTCAATTTCATGTTGAGCCGACCTTCGGGTTCGATGCGTGTTTGTTTAACAGATGCCTGATGGCGAGGTCTAATGTTCTTATCATCTTCGGGTTGAGCCACCCTTCGGGTTCGATGCCGGTTTGTTTAACAGATACCTCACGGCGAGGTCATATGTTCCACTCAGCTTCGTGTTGACCCGCCCTTCGGGTTCGATGCCTGTTTGTTTAACTAATGCCTGATGGGGGGGTCAGATGTTCCTCTTAACTTCAAGTTGAGCCGACCTTCGGGTTCGATGCCTGTTTGTTTAATAGATGTTTGACGGCGAGATCAGATTTTCTTCTTTACTAAGGGTTGAGACGCCCTTCGGGTTCGATGCCTCTTTGTTTAACAGATGCCTGACGGTGAGGTCAGATGTTATTCTCAACTTTGGGTTGGCCAGCCTTCGGATTTGATGCCTATTTGTTTAATAGATGCTTGACAGTGAAGTCAAATATTCCTCTCAACTTCATGTTGAGCCGACCTTCGGGTTTGATACCTGTTTGTTTAACAGATGCCTGGCAGCGATGTTAGATGTCCCTCTCAACTTCGTGTTGAGCCATCCATCAGGTTCGATGCCTGTTTGTTTAACAGATGCCTGACATCAAGGTCAAATGTTCTTCTCGACTTCGTGTTGAGCTGGTCTTCGGGATCAATGCCTATTTGTTTAATAGATGCCTGACAGCGAGGTCAGATGTTCTTCTAAACTTCGTGTTGAGCCGGCCTTTGGGTTCGATGCCTGTTTGTTTAACAGATGCCTGACATCGAGGTCATATGTTCTTCTCAACTTCGGGTTGAGCTGGCCTTCGGATTCCACGCCTGTTTGTTTAGCAGATGCCTGATGATGATGTCAGATGTTCTTCTCAACTTCAGGTTGAGCCTGCCTTCGGGTTCCACGCCTGTTTGTTTAGCAGATGCCTAACGACGAGGTCAGATGTTCTTCTCAACTTCAGGTTGAGTCGGCCTTTGGGTTCAATGCTTGTTTGTTTAACAGATTTTTGGCGGCGAGGTCAGATGTTCTTCTCAACTTCGGCTTGAGCCGGCCTTCGGGTTCGATTCCCGTTTGTGTAATTGATGCCTAACAGCAAGGTCAGATGTTCTTCTCAACCTCGGGTTGAGCCGACTATCAAATTTGATGTCTGTTTGTTTAACAGATGCCTGACAGCGAGGTCAGATGTTCTTCTCAACTTCGGGTTGAGCCGGCCTTTGGGTTCGATGCATGTTTGTTTAACAGATCCCTGAAGGCGAGGTCAGATATACTTATGAGCTTCGTGTTGAGCCGACCATCGGATTCGATGCCATTTCATTTAACAGATGCCTGACGGCAAGGTTAAATGTTCCTCTCAACTTCGTGCTGTGCGAGCCTCAGGGTTCGATGCCTGTTTATTTAATAAATGCCTGACGGCGAGGTCAGATGTACTTCTCAACTTCACGTTAAGCCGGCCTTCGGTTTCGAAGCCTGTTTGTTTAACAGTTGACAGACGGTGCGGTCAAATGTTCTTCTCAACTTCGGGTTGAGTCGGCCTACGGGTTCGACGCCTGTTTGTTTAACAAATGCCTGACAGCGAGGTCAGATGTTCTTCTCAACTTCGGGTTGAGCTGACCTTCAGGTTCGATGCATGACAGCGAGGTCAGATATTCTTCTCAACTTCGGGTTGAACCGGCCTCTGGGTTCAATGCCTGTTTGTTTAACAGATCCCTGACGGCGATGTCAGATGTACTTCTTAACTTTGTGTTGAGCCGGCCTCCGGGTTCGATGCGTGTTTGTTTATCAGATGCCTGACAGCGAGTTTATATGTACTTCTCAACTTCGTGTTGAGCCGGACTTCGGGTTCAATGCCTTTTTATTGAATAGATAACTGACATCGAGGTCAGATGTTCTTCTCAACTTCGGGATGAGCCGGCCTTCGGGTTCCACGCCTATGTGTTTAAAAGATGCCTGACGATGATGTTAGATGTTCTTCTCAACTTCAGGTTGAGCCGACCTTCGGGTTCGATGCTTGTTTGTTTAACAGATGCCTGGCGGCGAGATCAGATGTTCTTCTCAACTTCGGATTGAGCTGGCATTCAGGTTCGATTCCTGTTTGTTTAACTGATGCATGACAACAAGGTTTGATGTCCTTCTCAACCTCAGGTTGAGCCGACCATCAAATTCGATGCCTGTTTGTTTAACAGATGCCTGAGAGCAAGGTCAGATGTTCTTCTCAACTTCGGGTTGAGCTGGCCTTGGGGTTTGATGCCTAGTTTTTTAACAGATCCTTGACGGCGAGGTCAGATATTCTTATGAACTTTGTGTTAAGCCGGCCTTCAGGTTCGATGCCTATTTGTTTAACAGATGCCGGACGGCGAGGTCAGATGTTCCTCTCAACTTCGTGTTGTGCCAGCTTCAGGGTTCGATGCCTATTTGTTTAATAGATGCCTAACGACAAGGTCAGATGTACTTATGAACTTCGTGTTAAGCCGGCCTTCGAGTTCGAAGCCTGTTTGTTTAACAGATGCCTGACGGCGAGGTTAGATGTTCTTCTCAACTTCGGGTTGAGCCGGCGTTCGGGTTCGATGCCTGTTTGTTTAAGATTTTCCTGACGGCGAGGTCAGATGTTCTTCTCAACTTCGGGTTGTGCGGACCTTCAGGTTCGATGCCTGTTTATTTAACAGATGCCTGGTGGCGAGGTCAAATGTTCTTCTCAACTTTGGGTTCGATTCCCGTTTGTTTAACTGATACCTGACAACGAGGTCAGATGTTCTTCTCAACTTTGGGTGCGATTCCCGTTTGTTTAACTGATACATGACAACGATGTCAGATGTGCTTCTCAACTTCGGGTTGAGCCGACCTTTAGGTTCGATACCTGTTTGTTTAACAGATTCTTGGAGGCAAGGTTAGATGTTCGTCTCAACTTCGGGTTTGATTCCTGTTTGTTTAACTGATGCCTGACAACGAGGTTAAATGTTATTCACAACTTCGGATTGTGCCGGCCATCAAATTCGATGCCTGTTTGTTTCATAGATGCTTGAGAGCAAGGTCAGATGTTCTTCTCAACTTCGGGTTGAGCTGGCCTTGGGGTTTGATGCCTAGTTTTTTAACAGATCCTTGACGGCGAGGTCAGATATTCTTATGAACTTTGTGTTAAGCCGGCCTTCAGGTTCGATGCCTATTTGTTTAACAGATGCCGGACGGCGAGGTCAGATGTTCCTCTCAACTTCGTGTTGTGCCAGCTTCAGGGTTCGGTGCCTGTTTGTTTAATAGATGCCTAACGACAAGGTCAGATGTACTTATGAACTTCGTGTTAAGCCGGCCTTCGGGTTCGAAGCCTGTTTGTTTAACAGATGCCTGACGGCGAGGTTAGATGTTCTTCTCAACTTCGGGTTGAGCCGGCGTTCGGGTTCGATGCCTGTTTGTTTAAGAGTTTCCTGACGGCGAGGTCAGATGTTCTTCTCAACTTCGGGTTGTGCGGACCTTCAGGTTCGATGCCTGTTTATTTAACAGATGCCTGGTGGCGAGGTCAAATGTTCTTCTCAACTTTGGGTTCGATTCCCGTTTGTTTAACTGATACCTGACAACGAGGTCAGATGTTCTTCTCAACTTTGGATGCGATTCCCGTTTGTTTAACTGATACATGACAACGAGGTCAGATGTGCTTCTCAACTTCGGGTTGAGCCGACCTTTAGGTTCGATACCTGTTTGTTTAACAGATTCTTTGAGGCAAGGTTAGATGTTCGTCTCAACTTCGGGTTTGATTCCTGTTTGTTTAACTGATGCCTGACAACGAGGTTAAATGTTATTCACAACTTCGGATTGTGCCGGCCATCAAATTCGATGCCTGTTTGTTTCACAGATGCCTGACAGCGAGGTCAGATTTTTTTCTCAACTTCGGGTTGAGCCGGCCTCCGGGTTCGATGCCTGTTTGTTTATCAGATCCCTGACGGGGAGGTCAGATGTACTTCTCAACTTCGTTTTGAGCCGGCCTTCGGGTTCGATGCCTGTTTGTTTAACAGATGCCTGACAGCAAGGTAAGATGTTCTTCTCAACTTTAAGTTGAGCCTGTCATCAAATTCGATGCCTGTTTGTTTAACAGATGCCTGACAACAAGGTTAGATGTTCTTTTCAACTTCAGGTTGAGCCGGCCATCGAGCTCGATGCCTGTTTTTTTAACAGATCCCTGACAGCGAGGTCAAATATTCCTAGGAACTTCGTGTTGAGCCACCATTCGGGTTCGATGCCTGTTTGTTTAACAGTTGCCTGACAACGAGGTCAGATGTTTCTTCTCTACTTCGGGTTGAGCCGCCTTTCTGGTTTGATGTCTGTTTGTTTAATAAATGCCTCACAGCGAGATTAGATGTTCCTCTCAACTTCGTGTTGAGCCCGCCTTCGAGTTCGATGCATGTTTGTTTAACAGATGCCTGACAGCGAGGTCAGATATTGTTCTCAACTTCGGGCTGAGCCGACCTTCAGGTTCGATGCCTGTTTGTTTAATAGATTTTTGGCGGCAAGGTCAGATGTTCTTCTCAACTTCGGGTTCGATTCCTGTTTGTTTAACAAATGCCTGACAACGAGGTCAGATGTTCTTCTCAACTTCGGGCTGAGCCAGCCATCAAATTCGATGCCTGTTTGTTTCACATATGCCTGGCAGCGAGGTCAGATGTTGTTCTCAACTTCAGAATGAGCCGGCCTCCGGTTTCGATGCCTATTTGTTTAACGGATCCCTGCCGGCGAGGTCAGATGTACTTCTCAATTTCGTGTTGAGCCGGACTTCTGGTTTGATGCCTGTTTGTTTAACAGATGCCTAACGATGAGGTCATATGTTCTTCTCAACTTTGGGTTTAGCCGGCCTTCGAGTTCGATTACTGTTTGTTTAACAGATGCCTGACGGCGAAGTCAGATGTTCTTCTCAACTTTGGGTTGAGCCGACCTTTAGGTTCAATGCCTGTTTGTTTAACAGATGCTTGGCGGTGTGGTCATATGTTCTTCTCAACTTTGGGTTAGGCCGACCTTCAAGTTCGATGCTTGTTTGTTTAACAGATGCCTGGCGGCGTGGTCATATGTTTTTCTCAACTTCGAGTTCGATTCTTGTTTGTTGAACTGATGCCTAATAACGAGGTCAGATGTTCTTCTCAACTTCGGGTTGAGCCGACCATCAAATTCGATGCCTGTTTTTTTAACAGATGCCGGACAGCGAGGTCAGATGTTCTTCTCAACTTCGGGTTGCACCGGCCTCCGGGTTCGATGCCTGTTTGTTTAACAGATCCTTGATGGGGAGGTCAGATGTACTTCTCAACTTCGTGTTGAGCCGGCCTTCGGGTTCGATGCCTGTTTGTTTAACAGATGCCGGACGGCGAGGTCAGATGTTCTTCTCAACATCGAGTTGAGCAGGCCTTCGGGTTCGATGCCTTTTTGTTTAACAGATGCCTTACGACGAGGTCAGATGTTCTTCTCAACTTTGGGTTGAGCCGACCATCAAATTCGATGCCTGTTTGTTTAACAGATGTCGGACAACAATGTCAGATGTTCTTCTCAACTTCGGGTTGAGCCGGCCCCCGGGTTTGATGCCTGTTTGTTTAACAGATCCTTGATGGCGAGGTCAGATATACTTCTCAACTTCGTGTTGAGCCGGCCTTCGGGTTCGATGCCTGTTTGTTTAAGAGATGCCTGACGGTGAAGTCAGATGTTCTTCTCAACTTCGGGTTGAGCAGGCCTTCGGGTTTGATGCCTGTTTGTGTAACAGATGCCTTACGATGAGGTCTGATGTTCTTCTCAACTTTGGGTTGATCCGACCATCAAATTGGATGCCATTTTGTTTAACAGATGCCTAACAGCGAGGTCAGATGCTCTTCTCAACTTTGGGTTGAGCCGGCCTTCGGGTTCGATGCCTGTTTGTTTAGTAGATCCCTGAAGGCGAGGTCAGATATTCCAACGAACTTCGTGTTGAGCCGGCATTCGGGTTCGATGTCTGTTTGTTTAACTGATGCCTGACGGCAAGGTCAGATGTTCTTCTCAAATTTGGGTTTGATTCCTGTTTGTTTAATAAATGCCTCACAGCGAGGTTAGATGTTCTTCACAACTTCGGGATGAGCCAACCTTTGGGTTCGATGCATGTTAGTTTAACAGATACCTGATGGGGAGGTCAGATGTTCCTCTCAACTTCGTGTTGAGTCGGCCTCCGGGTTCGATGCCTATTTGTTTAACAGATGCCAAACGGAGAGGTTAGATGTGTTTCTCAACTTCGTGTAGAACCGACCTTCGGGTTCGATGCCTGTTTGTTTAACAGATACCTGACGACGAGGTAAGATGTTCTTCTCAAATTCAGGTTGAGCCGACCTTGTGTTGAGTCGGCCTTCCGGTTTGATGCCTGTTTGTTTAACAGATGCTTGACAGCGAGGTCAGATGTTTTTCTCAACTACGGGTTGAGACGGCCTTCGTGTTCGATGCCGGTTTGCTTAACAAATGCCTCATAGCGAGGTTAGTTGTTCTTCACAACTTCGGGATGAGCCAGCCTTCGGGTTTGATGCATGTTTGTTTAATAGATGCCTGACGGCGAGGTCAGATGTTCTTGTAAACTTTAGGTTGAGCCGCCGTTCGGGTTCGATACCTGTTTGTTTAATCGATGCCTCATGACGAGGTCAAATTTTCATCTCAACTTCGTGTTAAGCCGACCTTTGGGTTCGATGCTTGTTTGTTTAACAGATTCATAACGGCGAGGTCAGATGTTTTTCTCAACTACGGGTTGAGACGGCCTTCGGGTTCGATGTCTGTTTGTTTAATAGATTCCTGATGGCGAGGTCATAATTTCCTCTCAACTACGTGTTGATCCCGCCTTCGGGTTCGATTCCTGTTTGTTTAATAGATATCTGATGGAGAGGTCAGATGTTCTTCTCAACTTCGGGTTGAGCCGGCCTTCGGGTTCGATGCCTGTTTGTTTAACAGATGCTTGACAGTGAGGTCAGATGTTCTTCTTATCTTTTGGTTGAGTCGACCTTCGGGTTCGATGCTTGTTTGTTTAACATATGCTTGACGGCGAGGTCAGATGTTCCTCTCAACTTCGTGTTGAGCCGGCCTTCGGGTTCAATGCTTGCTTGTTTAACAAATGCCTGACGGCGAGGTCAGATCTTCCTCTCAACTTCGTGTTGTACCGACCTTCGGGTTCGATGCTTGTTTATTTAACAGATGCCTGATGGGGAGGTCAGATGTTCTTCTTAACTTCGTGTTGAGCCGGCCTCCAGGTTTGATGCCTGTTTGTTTATTAGATGCCTGACGGCGAGGTCAGATGTACTTCTCAACTTCGTGTTGAACCGGCCTTCAGGTTTGATGCCTGTTTGTTTAACAGATACCTGACGGCGAGGTAAGATGTTCTTCTCAAATTCAGGTTGAGCCGACCTTCAGGTTCGATGCCTGTTTGTTTAACAAATGTCTGACGGTGAGGTCAAATGTTCCTCTCAACTTCGTGTTGAGTCCACCATCGAGTTTGATGCCTTTTTTTTAACAGATGCCTGAAGACGAGGTCAAATGTTCTTGTCAACTTTGGGTTGAGCCACCCTTCGGGTTCGATGCATGTGTGTTTAACAGATGCCTCACGGCGGGGTCAAATGTTCCTCTCAACTTCGTGTTGAGCCGGCCTTCGGGTTCGATGCTTATTTGTTTAACAAATGCCTGACGGCAAGGTCAAATGTTCTTCTCAACTTAAGGTTGAGCCGCCGTTTGGATTCGATGCCTGTTTGTTTAACTGATGCGTCACGACGAGGTCAACATTTCCTGTGAACTTCGTGTTAAGCCGACCTTTTGGTTCGATGCCTGTTTGTTTAACAGATGTGTCGCGGTGAGGTCAGATATTTTTCTCAACTACGTTGTTAGACGGCCTTCGGTTTCCATGCCTGTTTGTTTAACAGATGCCTCACAGCGAGGTTAGATGTTCTTCTCAACTTCAGGGTGAGCCATCCTTCGGGTTTGAGGCATGTTTGTTTAACATATGCCTGACGGCGAGGTCAGATGTTCTTCTCAGCTTCGGGTTGAGCCGCCCTTCGGGTTCGATGCCTGTTTGTTTAACAAATGCCTGATGGGGAGGTCAAATTTTCCTCTCAACTTCGTGTTGAGCCGGCCTTCGGGAGTGATGCATGTTTGTTTAACAGATACCTGATGGCGAGGTCAGATGTTCTTCTCAACTTCTGGTTGAGTCGGCCTTCGGGTTCGATGCTTGTTTGTTTAACAGATGCTTGACAGTGAGGTCAGATGTTCTTCTTATCTTTTGGTTGAGTCGACCTTCAGGGGCGATGCTTGTTTGTTTAACGTATGCTTGACGGCAAGGTCAGATGTTCCTCTCAGTTTCGTGTTGAGCCGGCCTTCGGGTTCAATGCCTGTTTGTTTAACAAATGCCTGACGGAGAGGTCAGATCTTCCTCTCAACTTCGTGTTGTGCCGACCTTCGGGTTCGATGCTTGTTTATTTAACAGATGCTTGATGGGGAGGTCACATGTTCTTTTCAACTTCTTGTTGAGCCGGCCTCCGGGTTTGATGCCTGTTTGTTTATTAGATGCCTGACGGCGAGGTCAGATGTTCTTCTCAACTTCGTGTTGAACCGACCTTCACGTTCGATGCCTGTTTGTTTAACAGATACCTGACGGTGAGGTAAGATGTTCTTCTCAAATTCAGGTTGAGCCGACCTTCAGGTTCGATGCCTGTTTGTTTAACAAATGTCTGACGGCGAGGTCAAATGTTCCTCTCAACTTCGTGTTGAGTCGGCCATCGGGTTCGATGCTTGTTTCTTTAACAGATGCCTGAAGACGAGGTCAAATGTTCTTGTCAACTTTGGGTTGACCGCCCTTCGGGTTCGATGCCTGTGTGTTTAACAGATGCCTCACGATGAGGTCAAATGTTCCTCTCAACTTCGTGTTGAGCCGACCTTCAGGTTCGATGCCTGTTTGTTTAACAAATGCCTGACGGCAAGGTCAAATGTTCTTCTCAACTTTAGGTTGAGCCTCCGTTTGGGTTCGATGCCTGTTTGTTTAACTGATGCGTCACGAAGAGGTCAACGTTTCCTCTCACCTTCGTGTTAAGCCGACCTTCGGGTTCGATGCCTGTTTGTTTAACACATGTGTCACGGTGAGGTCAGATATTTTTCTCAACTACGTGTTGAGACGGCATTCGGTTTCCATGCCTGTTTGTTTAACAGATGCCTCACAGCGAGGTTAGATGTTCTTCTCAACTTCGGGGTGAGCCATCCTTCGGGTTTGAGGCATGTTTGTTTAACATATGCTTGACGGCGAGGTCAGATGTTCTTCTCAACTTCGGGTTAAGCCGCCCTTCGAGTTTGATGCCTGTTTGTTTAACAGATGCCTGACGGCGAGGTCAAATTTTCCTCTCAACTTCGGGTTGAGCCGGCCTTCGGGATTGATGCCTGTTTGTTTAACAGATACCTGATGGCGAGGTCAGATGTTCTTCTAGACTTCGGGTTGATCCGACCTTCGGGTTCGATGCCTGTTTGTTTAACAGATGCTTGACAACGAGGTCAAATGTTCTTCTCATCTTTTGGTTGAGTCGGCCTTCGGGTTTGATGCATGTTTGTTTAACATATGCTTGACGGCAAGGTTAGATGTTCCTCTCAACTTCGTGTTGAGCTGGCCTTCGGGTTCGATGCCTGTTTGTTTAACAGATGCTTGACGACGATGTCAAATGTTGCTCTCAACTTCGTGTTGAGCGGGACTTCATGTTCGAAGCCTATTTGTTTAACAGATGCCTGACAGCAAGGTCTAATGTTCTTATCAACTTCGTTTTGAGCCGGACTTCGGGTTCGATGCCTGTTTGTTTAATAGATTCCTGACAGCGAGGTCAAATGTTCTTCTCAACTTCGGGTTGAGCCGGCCTTCGGGTTCGATGTCTGTTTGTTTAACAGATGCCTTACGGCGAGTTCAAATGTTCCTCTCAACTTCGTGTCGAGCCGACCTTCGTGTTCGATGCCTGTTTGTTTAACAGATGCCTGACGGCGACCTCAGATGGTCTTCTTAACATCGGTTTGAGCCGCCCTTCGGGTTCGATGCGTGTTTGTTTAACAGATGAATGACAGCAAGGTCAAATGTTCCTCTCAACTTCGTGTTGAGCCGACCTTCGGGTTCGATGCCTGTTTGTTTAATAGATGCCTGACGGCGAGGTCTAATGTTCTTATCAACTTCGGGTTTAGCCGCCCTTCCAGTTCGATGCCTGTGTGTTTAACAGATGCCTCACGGCGAAGTCAGATGTTCTTCTCAAATTTGTGTTGAGCCGGCCTTCGGGTTCAATGCCTGTTTGTTTAATAGATACCTAACGGCGAGGTCAGATATTCTTCCAAACTTCTGATTGAGCCGGCCTTCGGGTTCGATCCCTGTTTCTTTAACAGATGCTTGACGGCGAGGTCAGATGTTCTTCTTAAATTTGGGTTGAGCCGGCCTTTAGGTTCGATGCCTGTTTGTTTAACAGATGCTTGACAGTGAGGTCAGATGTTCTTCTTATCTTTTGGTTCAGTCGGGCTTCGGGTTCGATGTTCGTTTGTTTAACATATGCTTGACAGCGAGGTCATATGTTCCTCTCAACTTCGTGTTGAGCCAGCCTTCGGGTTCGATGCCTGACAGGGAGGTCAGATCTTCCTCTCAACTTCGTTTTGTGCCGACCTTCGGGTTTGATGCCTGTTTATTTAACAGATGCCTGATGGGGAGGTCAGATGTTCTTCTCAACTTCGTGTTGAGCCGGCATCCGGGTTCGATGCCTATTTGTTTATTAGATGCCTGACGGCGAAGTCAGATGTACTTCTCAACTTCGTGTTGAACCGGCCTTCGGGTTCGATGCCTGTTTGTTTAACAGATACCTGACGGCGAGGTAAGATGTTCTTCTCAAATTCAGGTTGAGCCGACCTTCGGGTTCGATGCCTGTTTGTTTAACAAATGTCTGACGGCGAGGTCAAATGTTCTTCTCAACTTCGTGTTGAGTCGGCCATCGGGTTCGATTCCTGTTTCTTTAATAGATGCCTGAAGGTGAGGTCAAATGTTCTTGTCAACTTCGGGTTGAGCCGCCCTTCGGGTTCGATGCCTGTTTGTTTAACAGATGCCTTACGGCGAGGTCAAATGTTCCTCTCAACTTCATGTTAAGCCGGCCTTCGGGTTCGATTCCCTGTTTGTTTAACAGATGCCTGACGGCGAGGTCAGATGTTTTTCTCAACTACAGTTTGAGACGGCCTTCGGGTTTGATGCCTGTTTGTTTAATAGATGCTTGATGGGGAGGTTAGATGTTCTTCTCAACTTCGGGGTGAGCAAGCCTTCGAGTTTGATGCATGTTTATTTAACAAATTCCGGACGGCGAGGTCATTTGTTCTTCTCAACTTTGGGTTGAGCCGCCCTTCGGGTTCGATGCCTGTTTGTTTAACAGATGCCTGATGGCGAGGTCAAATGTTCTTCTCAACTTTGGGTTGAGCCGGTCTTCGGGTTCGATGCCTGTTTGTTTAATAGATGCTTGACAGCATGGTCAGATGTTCTTCTCAATGTTTGGTTGAGCCGGCCTTCGGGTTCGATGCTTGTTTGTTTAACATATGCTTGACGGCGCGGTAAGATATTCCTCTCAACTTCGTGTTGAGCCGGCCTTCGGGTTGGATGCCTGTTTGTTTAGCATATGCCTGACAGCGAGGTCAGATGTTGCTCTCAAGTTCGTGTTGAGCGGGACTTCGTGTTCGAAGCCTGTTTGTTTACCAGATGCCTGATGGCGAGGTCTAATGGTCTTATCAATTTTGTGTTGAGCTGGCCTTCACGTTCGATGCCTGTTTGTTTAACAGATGCCTGACGGCGAGGTCAGATGTTCTTCTAGACTTCGGGCTGAGCCGGCCTTCAAGTTCGATGCCTGTTTGGTTAACAGATGCCTGAATGTGAGGTCAGATGTTCTTCTCAACTTCAGGTTGAGCCGGACTTCGAGTTCGATGCATGTTTGTTTAACAGATGCCTAACAGCGAGGTCAGTTGTTCCTCTCAACTTCGTGTTGAGCCGGCCTTCGGGTTTGATGCCTGTTTTTTTAACAGATGCCTGGCGGCGTGTCAGATTGTCTTCTTAACATCGGTTTGAACCGTCCTTCGGGTTCTATGTGTGTTTGTTTAACAGATGCCTGGCAGCGAGGTCAGATGTTCCTCTCAACTTCGTTTTGAGCCGGCCTTCGGGTTCGATGCCTGTTTGTTTCACAGATGCTAGATAGCGAAGTGAAATGTTCCTCGCAACTTCGTGTTGAGCCGTCCTTCGAGTTTGATGCCTGTTTGTTTAACAGATACCTGATGGCGAGGTCAGATGTTCCTCTCAACTTCATGTTAAGCCAGCCTTTGGGTTCAATGCCTGTTTGTTTATTAGATG